>CM068487.1:26142500-26342919 GCA_034769265.1 Remorina albescens
GAGGCCTCCGCCGAACTGATTATCTGATCAATAGAAAGTTATTCTGATCATTTATCAGGAAACAATGACAAACCCTAGATGTGAGGCCTTTCTTTAATCTCTACGATTTTGGCGTTTCTCAGACAAAATGAAGCCACATGAAGATGTCGCCGAGGTTTCTGGGAAAATTTTCACCGTATGACATTTTCAAGCCAAAAAAATTAATACAAATATGAATAGATGACTGAAATCATCATTAGTTGCAATTTCCATTTGGCATCACTTCTTTTCTTTTTTTTTTTTTTTTTGTTTCCTTCAAACAATCCTGTCACTATAGAACCTGAACTGACTGTGAGTGAGAGTGACAGACGAGGAAAGACAAAATGGGAAAGAAAAATAAGAAGAGGGAGAAGATGGAGGACAGAAGATTTAAAGCCAGATCGCAGCAAGTGCAGCGGAGAGGAAAAGATGAAAGGAGTGGAAGAGGGGAATGGGGGGAATGGGGGAGGGAGGTGAGGGAGGTATAATGAAGTCCTCTGGGTCTCTGGTGGAAGAAGCCACAGCGCCTGCCAGCCAACGCCGCCCGGCTCAGTGCAGATGGCGGCGTGCTGGGATACGCTCAGCTCGCTTTCAAATCAGGAAGTGGATGTTCTTTAAATTTCAAACTGCTTTGCAATGAAAACGCCTCTCAGCAGAAAAGAGCGCTGATGCTTTCTGGAGCCGGCTGCACGTCTGTGGCGTTTTGAGCGGACACGCAGGACAAGATAATAACGTCAGTGAGCAGGAAAATTTGGAATTCCCAGTTATTTTATCTCAATGATAAACAATCTGAAAATTGTGCTCAAAAGAAAGAGAACATGAGGAACCTTTTTGGATAAAATGTTTACACTGCACAGACTCAAGCCCTCAGAAAGGTTTAGATTTATTCTTCATCTGTTTTCACGTCAATGTCATATTTGACATATGTATCCATAACTTTAGATCTTTCACATGAACTATTTCAACTCTGAACAGGAAGTTTCAAAATAAACATTCAAATAAAAAAAAAAAAAAAACATGATGAATTTCCTTAATTTTTTTTTCTTCAGAAAAGCCAAAACTGTTTGGCAGGAAGAAGAAGAAAAACATTTAAAGAACCTCTCTGCCAAAACCCAGCAGCTCCTCTCTACCAACAAAGTCCTGTTGGTGTGTCTGTTGTTTTCATGCATGTATTCATCTCCAAATATGTTTCTATCGTAGAGAGAATATCAGGTCACACGTTAATATCTCGTATCACATTCGAAATAAAATGATTTCCCTCTCTTTGCCGACTCAGCTGTTAGTTTGATGACACAGAAAACAGGAAATCTGAATTTTGAGTTTCTTATTAACGGCCTGCAGGACAAATCAGAAGGATACTGTGAATAGATAAGAGGAAAGGGAAAGGTGAAAAGACAAGAAAAAGAAAAAAGTAAATATGAGAAATAAAAGAGAAGATGTAAAAGGTTGTGGTTTGGTTAATTTCACACACACACCATAAATACTCTCTCACACATACCGACCCGACTCTCACATATTCTGACACCTGCTAACGAAAAATATCAGAAGAGCTGAGGGACTAAAGTCCAGCTGCGTGAGATCAGCTGATCAGGAAGTAAAGTCTTCCTCCTCTTCTCTGTTGAAGCCTCCAACATTTAAAAATTCAACCACAGCTTTAAAAATAGCTTTAAGATTTTTAGCACAGAGTCTGATTCAGTTTTGTTTTTTTTTTAAACCACGTGTCACTCCTGTAATTATAGAAAACAGTTGAAATGTGTGTAGAAAAACTAATTCACCACTAAATTAGCTGAACTGAGCGCTAAATGAATATAAGATCGCCCTGCAGGAGCGCCATGTTGCCATCTAAACCGACTTTGTATCAGAATCAGCATCACTAACCGGTCATATGCCTGATGTGGGACATGTGTTGTTCATTCATCCATCCTCTTTTTAAATGACGATAACATTTTGATGAATCTTTTCTTCCATCAAAGGGAAGATGATTCCCTAAAATAATAATAAAAACCTTTAAGATATTTAATTTATCATCACGTTTGATAAGGAGAAGCACAAAACTGCCACCAAAAAGGGGGCTCAGGACAACACCCCCCCCCCCCCCCCCCCCCCGTCTGGCTCCTGAGACCTTTTTGTGTGTCAACTTCTTATTTCCTGTCAGCTCTTCAGTGACGGCCTAATAAAATGCCCACAAAAGGACAGAAAACTACCCCATCTGCCCCCTTCCTTACCCCCCCTCCAAGCCAAAGTGCATTAGATTTGACTGGAGAGCGGCCCTTGGTCAGTAATAATTAGAGAGAGAGCATGAGAGTCATTTCCTCTCCCCTCTGGTTGCGTGGTGCTTAAGCCTTCATAATGCTGACATCAGCACTCAGCTCTGACTACAACTACAGACACACACACACACATACACACACACACACAACACAGGTCACTAACAGGTTTTGAGCAAAACGTTGTATTCAAGATGCATCTCAGTCACAAGCTGCTTCACACTGATTTCTGATTGCTGGTGTCATGACAACCACCACCACCACCATCATCATCATCATCATCATCATCATCCTCCTTCATTCCATCAGTGGCAGGACAGCCTGAGACCACAGAAGTGTAACACACACACACACACACACACACACAAAAGAGCTAAGCAACACTGTCACACACTAACACAAACATAACACAACACTGCAAAAAGAGAAGAAAAACGACAACTTCCATCCTGCAGGTGTGCAGATAATTCAACACCAAAGCAGCACACACACACCCCAACAGCCCCCCCCCCCCCCCCCCCCCCCTCAGTACCTTTGGCTGGCTTTTGAAAGGATATGGCCACTCTGTGATCTTCTTGGCGTATTTCCTCACCACGTTGTCTTCGCTGAAGAGGAAGAGGGAGCGGTTGACCGTTAGGCAGCTCTGCCGGACGGGTATGGGGTTGTACAGGGCCATGGTCCGGGCTCTCTGGGCCATCGACTGCTTGTACATCCGCTGCGCCCCGGGGGGCCCCCCTTGCCTGCTGCCGCCGCGGCCGGGCCCCCCTTGTCCGCCGGCACCCCCGCCACCACCGCCACCACCGCCTCCTCCTCCTCCTCCTCCTCCTCCTCCTCCTCCATACCTGTTGGGTAGCTCGTCTCCAAAACGCGCCATTCTGCAGACACCAAACGCCAGAGGTTAGGAAGGAGCCGGGGGGGGACCTCAGAGTGACACCTCCACATGCCACCACCCCATCAGCCTCGGCTCCAAACACACATGCAGGGCTGGAGTTGATGTCTCTCTCTCTCTAGTCTCTTTCTCCTTCCTGTCTATCTGCGTCTCCTTCCCAGATCTTCAGCGCCGAGAAGATACCTCCATTTGAGTGTGGAGAGAGGAGAGGAGGGAGGGAGGGAAGGAAGGAAGAGGAGGAGGGAGGGAGAGGAGAGGAGAGGAGAGGAGAGGAGAGGAGAGGGAAAGCGCACGGTGTCTCTTGCCCGTGTGTTTGGAATATGTATGGGAAATACAGCGATGTGTTTATGCAATTTCTGGCAAATAAATTCTCCGCCAGGAAAAATAAAATAAATTTAAAAAACAAACAAACAAACAAACAAACAAACACACTTTCTTCCTTTTTTCTTTTCTCAGTCAGAAAAAAAAAATGTTGTGTTCTGTCAGAGCATCAGCGTCGAAGAGGAAGGCATCCTGTTGGGGTTTTGTTTTTTTGGTTTTTTTTTTTTTTTTTGGTCGGGAAAAACCTCTCCAGGAGTGAACCGGTTCTTGCATTTCAATAAGCAAAACAGATCGATCAGCTTAAAAACACGCGATGAGGCTGCATAGCTGTGAGTTTCAAGAAATATTGCAATCATCTCCACTAAGTGGGCTCCTGTTCGCCGGAGACTGCGTCTTTTTTATGCCTCAGTCAACAGCCTAGTGCATCTTGACAGGATCTGCAGTTGTCTTTTTTTTTTTTCCTCTCCCCCCCATCTCTTCCCCAGGTTCCCCCTTTTTTTTCTCTCTCTCTCTCTCTCTCTCTCCGCCTCCCCCCCACCCCCCAACCCCCCCACCCACCCCCCTCCTCCCCCCTGTGCGATAAAAATAGAAATAGATAAAGAAGTGGGGAATCTTTAATAATTCATTTCTTCTTGTGCCATATATCCGCAATGTTTGATGTGGCACGGAAGATTAGCCCCCCCACCCCCCAGCCCCCGGCGCTGCCACCTCTCACTGCCACCGCGCCGCTCTGGTTACACTCAAACGCCAGCCGAGGGGGGCTTCCCCGAAATCCGAGCCTGGTGACATTTGTTGATATTTGGTGATGGACGGTGCGGCATCCCCCCCTTCTCCTCCTCCTCCCCCTCCTCGTCCTCCTCTTCCTCCACCACCTCCTCCTCCTGCCCCTTCCTCCTCCTCCTCCTCCTCCCCCCCCCTCCTCCTCCTCTTCCTCCCCCTCCTCACCAAGGCGTCGGTCACTGATTTTGGGCGTGATTGCGCGCACTTTGGAGACGAAAATACGCCGGTCCTCAGTCTATCAATTTATAATCTTCCTGGCCCGCCCCCCTCCCACCCCCCCAAACCAACCCCCGGAGCCAACCCCCCCCACCCCCTCCCCAAAAAATACCCCTCTCACTTCCCTCCGACAGGAAGAAAAAAATGAGTTGATGAAATGAAAAGAAAAAAAATGGATGTCCACAACAATCATCTATAATCCAACGTGCGGAGCAGGAGAATCCCGGACTGGTAGGATCCGGAGGAGCAGGTCGTCGCTGGGGGAGGCGGAATCATCACCATCATCAATTCTCTGTCGGCGGTGCGGGAGCGTTGAACAGGCTGCTGGCATCTTCTCCTCCGCCGCCGGGCAGAAACCGTGCAGCATCCCCGCCCAGCAGCATCGCACCCGAGGCTCCCCGAAGCAGAGAGTGGCGGTCAACCCCGCAGAGCTCCGGCGAGTCCGGCGTCTCTTCTGCCAGCGTCTCTCTAGCGCTCCCCCCCTCTCTCTCTCTCTCTCCCTCCCTCCCTCTCTCTCTCGCTCGCTCTCTCTCTCTCTCTCTCTCTCTAGCCCCACTACCCCCCCCCCGCCCCCCGACACCTTTTCTCTCTTTTTTCCTTCCTCTCTCGACCCCCCTCCCACCCCCGCCCCCACTCAGGGGGACGTCAGCCAGCGCGCAGTCGGTCCGGAGGCTGCTGGTTCCCGTTGGAGCTCCGCTTCAGGAACGGAGAAGCCTGAAGCGCCTCCCCGGCTCTCTCTGCCTTCACTCCGGTGGAGCTGCGCGCAGATCCGTGGCCAAGCCTTGCAGGGCACGACGTGCGGCGCCTCCCCGGAGCCCCCCCACCCCCCAACTCCAACCGACCCCACTCTCCATAACGCAGATGGAGATGCACGGGCGTCAAGGTGGACGCAGCCATGGGGGATCTAAGTCCAGTCTTATAGACCCAATTAGGTGGATTGGTGTGTGTGGTGGTGGTGGTGGGGGGGGGGGGGGGGGTCCAGAAAACATCCAGACTCCGTTACAGTGATTAGGGGTTCAAACTGAAGCCCCCCCATCTGAGAAGAAAAGACTCATGGCTTTGTCAAAAATCACCAACCACTCAGCCCAACTCACCCCGTTCACTGTTTACCCCAAACCCATCCGGCCTGACCCTGAATGGAGGGGGAGTGTTGGGGGGGGGGGGGGGGGGTTCTCCCGAGGATTTCTGGGGATCCTCCAGGTGAAACGTGAGCCGCCCTCCTTTAGTTTTCATTGGCCAGTGTAAATTATTGTCCTTATTTATCTTCCATCAACAGAACAGACAGTTATGTAATCCAAATCTATCAGGATTCTTTGGGACACAGACAAAAACAAAAAGCTCCATTTGACCACGAGCTAACTGTGGACTTCCAAATGAGTTTTATAAGCCTTTTTTTTATTTTATTTTTCATTTAATTTGGCTGTTTGTTTTTCATATTTTCTCAACTGATGAAAAAAGATAAACTAAGTTGGACCAACATTTCATCTGAACAGCCAAGAGGAGAGCTGGGAGAGTTCTTTGTTGTATATTTTTTGAGGACTTTCTGTTATTTTGAGGACATTTTGAAAGAGGTTTTTCTCTTTTCTTTCCTGTAAGCCGTCTGTCAGTCTGGCTCTGGCATCTGAGTCCTCTTTGATGTAGTTCAGCAAGCTGTTTGTTTGGGCTAAAGCAGCCAAGCTGTCATCTATATATGAAGGTGTGGAGCTGGGCGTATGGTGAGAACCCACAGTCCAGAAAATCTTTCTGAAGCAGCCTATTTTAGGTGTATTTATAAATAACTATTTTCAAAAAAAGGCACAAATTTTAAAAACCACCGAGTTTGGAACACTGACGCTGTCCTTGGTCCTGAAACGATCGTGTGTCGCTGTCCAAAGTTCTGAAAGCTGAAAGGAGCAGATCACCTCCATCAGGCTCCAGGTGGAGATGGTGATGGTCGGGGGGGGGGGGTCCTGCCCCTCCAGCCATCTGTTCATCTGTTCAACGCTGAAGGACTGTTTGAGTTCTGCTCTCCGTTCGTCTCCTCTGGCAGGTGACCATCCGCTATTTAGAGATCCGATTGCGTTCTCAAAATGAGTCGGTGGGATACTCAAAGTGGATCATATGGCGGATCTGAAGCGGAACTGCAAAACTGAGATGACGACGACAAAGTCTTACAAAACTTTGTGTGGCGTGGCTTCCTTTTAAATGTCCCTCTACAGAAGTTGTGCTCCTCTACATTAAAGTCCAGAGTGCGTACCTTTCTGTTAACTTTATTTTACTTAACATGGTCAAAAAATAGTAGCCACTTGGCCCAAAAGAGGAGGGACCCTCTGTGCTAATCAAACAACCGTACGATGTAGAATGAAAAAAGAGAGAAAGGTTTGGTTGCAGCTATATCTCACTTAAAAAAATAAAATAAAAAACAAGCACATACACACATTCGCGTATTTCACCGCTCCAGCTCACTCCTGATATACGTGGGGGGCTTTCCAGACTCAGCTGAGTGCATTTGTTGTTATTTTGTTTTGTTTGAGTGTATTAGTTGTTGAAATTGTAAAAAAATAAATCTTTGTCCTTAATAAAACAGTTGAAATACATTTTCAACTCCGTGTCTTGTTGACTCTTGTTGGGAGATTTTCTGAGGATGCAGGATTAGTAAATTATCTCTTATGAAGCTCTGACTGGGCTCAACTGCAGTCAGACGGTGTGTGTAACCCCCCCTCACCCCCCCTCACCCCTCTCCCCCCTCCTATCCTCTCCTCCCACCCCAAAGTGATCTCAGAGCTACGCAATTATTTACAAGATGCCTCTCCGACGTCACAATGTGTGAGCATCACTGGATTTGCTCCTTATTTGATTCCCGTAGACCGGTAGGTTGATAAAAGCTGGTTCCTGCTGACAGCATGGGGGGGGGGGGGGGATGAAAGTGAGTGTCGGGAATAGGTGGTGGGGGTGGAGGATAAGCCTGCCTGTGATTTGTGCGATCATGGGAAACCACGCAGTGGTCTGTTACCGGAGATGACAAGCACCCCCCCCCCCCCCCAGATCACACACTAATAATGATAATGGACAGAAGTAAAAGGTGACGGCTCGCCCTCCTCCTCCTCCTCCTCCTCATGCTGCTGCTGCTGCTTCATGCCCCTGCAGCTTTCCCAGCTTCTCTCCCAGCGAGCGTGCATGTGTGCGCGCGCCGCTCGGAGAGTCGTGCTGGGGCCCCTCATGCGCTGCATTGTCATTCAGGGAGCGTTCACACAGGCAACCCCCGCAGGAAGCCCTGGCACCTCCCCCTTAAAACAACCCCCCCTCCTCCTCCTCCTCCTCCCCCTCCCCTCCCCTCCCTGCTCTGATCTCCCTCAGCAGGCAGGATCAGGTTAGGGCGGAATGATCACATCAGGACCGCCGGACAGTTTTCCTGCAGAATTAGAAGTCGTCCTTTTGAGAGGAAACGGTCTCAGCCGCTGTGGAAAGGGAAGAGAAACAGGAGAGGGAAGCTGCTGCAGTTCCCTTGAAGGCTAATTTAAACATTTCCGTTCCAACGAACAGGGATTCAGATAAATTTGGGTCTCCTCCACCTGAGTGCAGGACTGTCCCTTAGATGAATAAGTTTAATTCAGAACTAAATGACTGAAGAGATTTCCCGCCCGTGTAGAGCTGCAGACTGGGATCAGCAGTCTCTTTATACAATGGGGGGCTGATTTGTCAGGCATGAAGAGCACTGACAGGTCTACTGGGATTAAAGTTTAGAAGTTTTAGAGAAAAACTTCACACAAAAGTTTGTTTGTTTGTTCTTACTGCTGAAACACAAACCAAATCTTCCATGCTGACATCACACACAATAAGGAAATACAGCCTGCCATCAGTTTTGGGAATCAAGAGAAAGTTTGCAGTATTTCTCTTTTGGGGCAATAATCAGCAGCTTTAGTCTCAACAAATGATCAGTAAATATTGTCCCTGATGTTGTGCTGCAGCATAAACTACATAAACAAAAATCAAGCTTCTGAGGTTTTGCTTACAGTTAAATCATCAGTGACTGACATGGTGGACTATGAGAGGCCACAGAATGAAGAGATGTGGAGTGAGACGCTCTTTAGAAAACTGACACAACCTGATATAACATGTATGTGTGGAAATATGAAGAAAAAAAATTTAGAACTGAATCTTTTTTTCTGAAAAAGTTGCTGAAGTTTTTCTGACACGCTCGGCGTACTGAGGGTAAACCGTGTTGTTGGGCGACGTTGTGAAACAGCGTGCGATCACAACACACCTGGTGGCTTTAAAAAGGTCAGAACACTGAATGTAACAGCGCATTTCCACATCTGAAGATCCAAATATTCAGGATGTTTTTGACAGTAGGTTAACTCTCCAAAGAGAAGAGTCTCCTCCGCTCCAAAACAAAACAGACAGGGGATTATAAGCAGCAGAAAAATCAAGTGAGCCAGATTCAGTTTAAAAATGAGAGATTCATCAATTCAGTTCAGCAAACACAGAGCAACCCAGAGCAGCTGGCTGCTGAGCGTTCAAGGATTCTTACGTTTACAGTTTATTTTCTGATCAATTAAGAGCCAGAAGATTAAAATCCTTCATCGAGTTCAATAAATAATTTAAAGTGCCACATGTAAACAGCTTCCAAGTCTGTTTTAATAAGGTTACATATAACTTAAAACAACTGTAGCTCACAACTTCTTTCAAAAAATCTGAGAACAGGTTAAAGTGTTGGCTGATACACATCGAGAAAACAGGAGTCAAACGCTGCCGATTAAGTTTGGAGTTCTGCTGAAGCGCAACACAAACCTGCCATTTTGCTGTGAGCACACAACCAAGCCAAAGACACACACACACACACACACATACTCTTGCGAGGCTCGACCCAAAATGCTGATGAGTTGAGTTTTACCGGACGAAAAGAACGAGGAGCGTTTATGGTGATGATGATGCTTCTTTGAAAGCCGTGTGTGAAGGAAACTCAGTTATCATGTGTGTGTGTGTGTGAGAGAGAGTTTGGGAGAAAGATGGTGGGGATGGTGGTGAGGGGGGTGCGGGGGTTTTTGCAGATATAGCGAACTGATGCAGGATCCAAGCTAATTAGAGGATTGCTCTTTTTTTGGCCCGTTCTCACGCCAGCTCAACCTGTATTAATTGATTGGCTGGTTAATGGAAGTGGAGAGGGGGAAAGCAGGAGGGAGGAAGAGGAGGAGGAGGAGAGGAGGAGGAAGAAGACGAGTGCGCTGGTCTCAGCTAATGGGCCCGGCACTGGCATGTGGAGTAAGCATTCTAGTCAAAGAATCAGCATTATAGGACGGATAGAAAGTAAGAAAGAGAAGGAGGAGGAGGGAGGAGGGAGGGGAGAGTGACAGGCAGAAAGAAGGAAGAGAGAGATAAGAGAAACTAAATCTGGCTGAGAAAGAAGGAGCGACTTTTTAGATTTTATAATGAAATGAATCACGAGGGAATATTTTCAATATTCAATCGATTTTACTCGGACTGCCTCAATTCTGAAGTCGGAGTGAGACAATCGGGGACTGACATGGAGTAAATGGTCCAGCCGGTCTGGACTCAGACCGGGACCTCCTGCTCAGGCCTCAGTATGCCCATATGGCAGATTTGGGCCTTTTAGAAACGCTGCTGGCCCCGTTTTCATTCCAAAACTCCAACGGTTGTGCTTTAGTCCGGAAAGGGACGCTTTTGGAAACAAAAGCCGCGTCCCCATTCAGAGGCCAGGATCCTTCACAGGACGTGGTCCACGCCGTCAGCTGTGTCCTCTCATACTGCCGCATCACACACTGCAGCACTATGACAACATGTAACATCTCTGTCACAAAATCTTGAGGCTTTAAAGCCTCAGTTGTACCTTTAGCTGCTGAACTCCCGCTGGTTTACGGGCCGCCATTCTGAAACCTCCATTTTGTCATTTGACTGTCGCCCTCTTGGTTTTTTTGTTTGTTTTTTTTTATCTAGAGGGTAGAAGTCTGACAAACTGCACCCAATGATCAGGATAGAGTACAATCACACTGCAGCCCCGCCGCCTAAAAGCCGGCAGCTTTCTGGTCTATTTTCCTCTAAACGGAGCATCGTTTAAAAAATAAACATCATGTTGGATTAAAGATTTAAAACTAGAAACCGAGACCATAAACTCGTTAGGAAAACAGTTACTGAGCCAAAAAAGTCAAAAGAGAAGTAAGAACATTTTCCCATAGACTTCAATACAATCCGACTTCTTTTTCCAACCGGTGGAGTCGCCCCCTGATGGTCATTGGATAGAAAGCAGGTTTGCACACACTCCAGTTGAGAGGTGAAACAAAAACCGGTAATTTTCTAAAACAACATCCACATTCTCCAAATTATACGAGAACTTTGTTGAAAAATGAACCAAAACCACAAAAAAACCTTCTAAAACTGTGAACGTGTGTCTTCATGGGCCCAGAAGTAAAACTAAACTATTCCCACCCAAAGCAGCCATTTTACAGAGCTAACTGTGTCGGAGTGAATGAAAAGCTTTAAATTAAATGAGAGAAATTCAGAGCAGCATAAAGCGCTCTCGCCTAAACTCACAGGTGAAAATAACATGAAGTGCCTCGAAGGGTCAAATCTGAGATCCAAAAACCTTTCGGGAGAAAACCCAGAACGCAGCACAATGCGTGGCAACGGGCCAGAGTGTGAGGGACGGCCAACGGAAAAGGCAAGTGAAGCACGTCCAGCCCATATGTCCCAGGATGTCCAATACCGGCCGAGGGGCCGTACGGAGCATCCAGCTGGATCCGAGATCAATTTACAGGAGAATGAACCCAAACAAGACCCGTAAATACGCTTTTGTTACCTTTAAGTTTCTGTTAGAAATTACAGATAACAACAACAACAATAAACAGCAGCCTACTAAAAAAAAAAAAAAAAAGCCATATCAGAGAAATTAGGTTATTCAGGTCCGAGAGATGAAAGTGAACTTACCTTTTAACATAACTGAACTCTTTTCCTAAAACCTCCCTGCCACGACTACGGTTGGTTTAGATGAGGTGCAACCGCAGGAAACATCATGATTAGTCATTTTAAAGAGGCTGTAGTGTGGGAACTGCTGCTGCTCGCTGTGAGTGAGTGAATTATGACTCCCAGTGCGCCGACTGATTAAAGAGCACAGTCAGGACCATGCTGTGTGTTTCCCCCACTTCCTGCCCCCGAGGCATCTCTCTGTTGGTCAAAATCAGATCTGCCTTTTTGTGGGAGACGGACGGTTTAGTAGGAAATTTATTTTTGACGAGACGAAGAGGTTGAGAAAAACTGGGTTGGGGTCCGAAAGAGGAAAGAGTCGGAAGATGAATCTACCATGACACAGATATTCTGTGAGGGAGAAGGTGAGAGAGAGAGAGAGAGAGAGAGAGAGGAGGCCGATGGATGGAGTTAGATGACCTAAGTGGGTCAGCTCGGCGTCCAGCTCTCAGAGAGCTTCTACTTCGCTGCACAGACTGGAAACATCAGCAGGTCGTGCTGCTGTGTCGATGTCGCACCAAAAAAAAGATTCTCATTTAAACTGATCGTGGTTTTTTGTTTTTGTTTTTTTTTCTACACGAGGTTGTGCTGAAGGTGAGATGCTCTCAACAGGCCAGAAATAAACGTGGACGTAGATTTCTGGGTCTGAAAAGTGACAGCGGACGCCATGTCAGGTCGTAAAGAAGAAGTCAGATTGTATTGAAGTTTATGGGAAAATTCTCTCTAAATTTATTAGCTCAGTAAACGTCTTCCCAACGAGTTTATGGTCTCTGTTTTCACCACCAAATATTCTTCTTGTTTCAAAAAGTTTAGGATGGCTGACGGCAAAACTAGGGGCTTCAAAATGGCCGATGGACGAGCGGCTGACGCACATTCAGATTTTTCCCCACTTACAGTTTAATTAGTTATTTCTTCCCCACTCTGTCCTGTGAATACGTTAAACAAACATGTTCGTGAGAACAGATCCAGACTTCCACCTGCAAAAGGAAAAGTAGGACACAGCGGTGATCATCCCGGAAGAATTTGGTGCAATTTTTCTTTTCTCGACACGACAGTGTGTCCACGGGTCGGTGCGAGTCCCAGTTTGCCCAGAACAAAAATGTCGCCTGTGCAAATTTGTGAAGCTGCTGTCAGAACAGAGCAGAGCTCCAGTAACCCCCCCAACCTCTGCTTTATGCTTTATTTTTCATAATGTTGTTTTGAAGATTCTGATTAGTTTTTATGATTGCGAAAGTACCAGCTGGAGGCGTTAAAACTGCAGTTTGGTGACAAGAGACAAAATCCGGTTTCCTGCATCATGAAACCCCGAAACAGGGTCAGACGGCTTTGTTAAAATAATTCACAGGTCTGCCGTGTCTCACTGGGGTCTGAGTGTGAGAGCAGGCCACCATCTCCTCAAGAAAGCACAGAAAAACACATGCTGAGATTCAATTCCCAGTCCAGGCCGGCTCAAAAAGAGCAAGGCCAGGTGGAGCAGAGACTGACGGGAGCTTTTGTCTATTTATAGTCCTGCACGTTGGACCAAGCCCTCGGCTCTCCAGGTGGTTTCCCTGCCTTCTGCCAAAAGCAGTCTGCTGCAGGTAATGAGGAAAAATCATTAAAAAAAAAGATAGAAAAAGAAATGAATGGTTGCTGCCAGCAAAACCTGGGAGAGAATAACACAGAAAATAAGTCTAAACTCTTATTCCTGCATGAGGACGGGCGGGGGGCTGAAAACCAGAGCAGAGATGAGTGCAAAAGGGACAAGAAAGGTGACAACAATAAGAAAAAAGAAGAAAATGGGTCGTAAGAAACAGAGAGCGTCCAAAAGAGGAGAGAAACAAAGGAAGGTTTCCTGTCCACCTCTTCAAAAATAATAATAAACCTTTAATGAAAAGGATCTGAGAGGACGTTAGAAGGAAGAGGAGAGATGAGGAGGAGGAAGCAAATAAATAAGGTCAGATAGGAAAGTGAGAGAAGAGCGATAGAGGAGGAGACGAGATAGGGAGCAAGCGAGCGAGCGATAAGGAGGTGGAGGAAGGTGAAAAGGAGAACGTGGACAGAAGGGGAGATAAGGAGAAGGTGAGGAAGAGGAGGAGGAGATATGAAGAGGAACAGCCTGTTTTCCTCAGTGTACGTGTGTGTGTGTGTACACTGTGGTTATGTTGTGTTTTATTTCCACAAATGTGTGTGTGTTCACCTTCTCCTCCCTCTCTCTCACCCTGATTCACATTTCACCTCCTCTGCTCTCAGCTTCCTCCCCCTTTCAAAACGGGTAAACATAATATTAATAATAAGACAGGTGGATTTTTATATATTTAAAAAAAATAAAAATCTCGCTGAGCGCAGCTTTAATGCGTTTAAAAGCCATCAGAGGCTTCGACTCAATTACTCAGTCGATATATCAAACAAGTCTAAAGTGTGTGTGTGTGTGTTTGTGCCATAAATGTCCCAGGTGTAAAAGGTTTCATTGAGAAAAAGCTGAGGCATGGAGGATAAGGCGGCGCCCTCGCTAAGTGGGAGTGGCTGGCAGCCGGCCAATCACAAAGAGGCAGTGACCCTGAGTGACAGCTGGAGGGAGGGAGGAAGGAGCGGGTGTCATCTATCAACCAGAAATGATGGCGCCATCTTTGAGCCAATGAGGGAAGGACTCGTTTCTCTCGTTCATTCTTCCCCACCACCAAACGCTCATTTTTCTCAATAGGGAGCAGAAAAACTGAAATTTGGAACATGAATCATCACGATGAGTCAAACTGAGTCCAACGTGGTTTCTTTCTCACGTCTCGTGTGACATCTTGTGCCAAACTAACCAAAGAAACGGATAAAGTGTCGACTGAGGCTAAAATCTTGAGACGCTTGGATCCAACGACTGGCTTTCCAAAGCTCCACCACTTCCATTATGATCTGCAGGCAGTGCTGCCCAACCCTGTACCCGTCCAACAGGACCCCCCCCCCGAGCTCAGAAACGGCTGTGTCATTACAGGAAGATAGCTGTGACTAAGGCCATTAGCTAATTGATAGGCTGGCTGTGTTGGCCGCTTCGGTCGGGCTGATGCAACAAAAACAAACACAATCATTTCAGTCCCACAGACGTCCAACTCAATACTTCTGTAGTTTTACTTTGGGGGGGAAAAAGATAAAAAGAATAAAAATCGAAAGTTTTTCCTGCTGAATTTTTAAAAAAAAAAAAAAAAAAAAAAAAAAGGCCCTTTAATTTGGAGAGTAGCTTCAACAAAGAGGAGCAAAAAAATGCTGAAAATGCAAAGCTGCCATCATCAGCCAAAATGTGAATTTGGTCTAATGGAAACGTCTGATTTACAGCCTCTCTCTGTAATGGTATATAAAGTGGCGGTAGGAGTTTGTTTCGACTGCATTTCATCAGATGAGTGTAAACTTTGGAGGCCAAACACCAACTTGTGTGTTGTTCCTGATTGTGGTGTATTCATTTCTGTGTGTAGGTTTCTTTAATCTGCTGCTTTCTGCACAGCTCAGTCCTCAGAGGGAGCAGACCCCCCCCCGAGGTCTCCTCATTAAAATAAAGGACCAATCAATGATTTCTAAACCTTCTATTTACTCAGGAAGGGAATTTGCTGAGCAGTCAGACTTTTTCTCTGCAGCACATTTACATATCAAACCTCCTTCTAATAAACTTCAAATGTGAATGTTTATTTTAAAGCAAACGTGTGACACCCCGAGTTATAATCCTGATTGTCATATTAAATGATATTTCATTATTACTATTGTTGTTGTTGTTGTTTTTATCCCATTCATTAACATCTGCACATGTAAAATATTATATTAGCTGTAATATATTATAGTTTCATAATAATAACGTTAAGCACTAATATCTAACTATTATGTTCATGACTATATTACATTATATTATATTATTATATACACTTTTTATGTTTTGGTTATTTTTTCTTCTGGTCATCGTACCTTATATGTTACTTCATCTTTGTCCCCAAAAAAATATTAATAAAATGTAGAAAATAAAGTAAATTAAAAACTCATTAGATATCTTCTGAGGATAAACTGACCAGCATCAGTCTGTACTTTTACTTTTTCTTTCTTTTTTTAACAATAACTTTGATGTGAGTATTTTAAAAGTGGAGGAAAAGTGAGGCAAAGTTTTGAATGCAGTATTTAGAAAAAGCTGGGCAATCTTCACTTAGATGAAATTATTCATTTAAAAAATACTGGGAGCAAGAAATAAATATATATATTTTTACTATTAAATGGATTTCAAGTGTTTAAACTTCAACACATTTGTTTGTATCTGCTCCCACCTAGTGCTCATTCACAGTCCTGCACTGAGTTCACTGAAAACCTGGTTTCTCTTACAAAACCATAATTACAAATGTTTTATATATATATATCTTCCTTTTCTAACCTGGATGTTTGTGTATCATTGTCGTACAGTGAGTACTGATGTTGGTGTTTGTAGTTTGTAGTTTGTTGTTGTTCAGACCGGTGAAGGTCACTGATGTCAGAACGAGGACACGGCCGAGCTGTGAAAGGTCAAATTAAATGTCTCCTGGAGTTTCTCATATTTTGACCACTAAGGGGTTTGGAAGCCACCTGCACAAACATACTGCACACACAACAACAACAACAACAACAACAACAACAACAACAACAGCAACACCACTTCATCTCCAACAACACAAGGGGGCAGCAAATACCGGAGTTTAGCTTCCTCCCTCTTTAAAGAAGAGCTGTGAGCGTCTGAATATGATCATATATCTTAATAATAATAATAATAAATACTGCAGAAAAGCCCAAACAGGGAAAACTAGCAGAAGTTATAACCTCTTAGTTTCATGGTTTCATGTTCAGGGTTCCAATGTTCCAATAAAATAAATAAACTAAACACAACTAAGAAAATTAGCGGTGCTTCTGCAGTGCCTGTTTGTCTGTGTTGTTTTAATACTTCTGTTCAGAATATTTTCCAAAAACACTGAGAAAAGTAAAAAAAATCTACATGTCCTGCAGAAAATTGCAAACCAATGGAAGCTTCTTTTTTTTCTTTTTTTTTTTATAAACGGGACAATAAAGGTGATGAACCTTGTTGGGAAAGACCAGGAAGGACTCGGGCCTGTATCCGGTCCGGTCAGGACCTGTGTGCTGGATGAACTTCTGTTGTGTCGTACACATTTGTGCTGTCAAATTGATGAAGATGTTTGAATTCATAGTTGAATTTCGGCGGCCTCGGGGCGACCATACCGTACAGGCTGAACTTTATTTTAGAGTTTCTTTGAGACTCTTCCTGACTGGACTGAAGGCAGGGCTCTGATGGTGGACGCTCACCAACCTAACTTCTGTTAAAACGCCTCAAACAGCCTTTTTAAGATGAGTTGGAGTAAATCTACAGACAACCTTGTCACGGACGTGCGTCATATCTATTTAGAACAAAAAAACAACAACAAGAAGAAGAATACAGATTTTTATACTGGTGGAAAAAAAAGAGAGAAGAGGCAGAAAGGATGGAGGAGAAGTAAAGGAGCAAAGGAACGAAGGAAGGGGACAAGGGGATAAATGAATGGAGGGGACATAAAAAGAAAAAGGGTGGAGGGAAAGAAATACAAGGAAAGGATTAATGGATGAATGGGGAGTGAGAGAGGGGGGAGGAGAGTAAACATCAAAATGAATGATGTACACTCTGCAGTCAGAAGTGCAGCTGGCAGCAAAGCAAACTGACTGATGAAGCCACTAATACAACCAACAGGAAGACAGACAGACAGACACACAACAGGGGCGGGGAGCAGTTGTTGTTTTGTTGTTGTTGTTGGTTTTTTGTTTTTTTTTTCCACCAGCCCCTCCTTTATTAAAACACGACTTCACACATCCTGCTCTACAAAAAGGGTTTATTTGCTCCGTGAAACGGTTCAGTCGACCCATTTTGGGGGAAATGTAATTGCAGCCCGGATTAACGCGTCTTCAAGAGCAGGAAGTGAGTGTGCAGGAATTAACGGCACCGCGCCGAAGAGGAGACGGTTCCTGAAAGGCAATTTGTCGAGAAAGCGTGACAGGTGTGACACAAGAAGAGAAATTTCTGTTTTTACAAATAAAAAAAAAAAGATGGTGGCGGAGGGATAAAGTCCTGAGTGCTCACTGAAAGCTTTGGTTTTATTAGGGAATAAAAGGTTGATGTATTAAAAACATGAAAAATTCACCCAATAAATCATGTTGTTGTTTTTTTTTTTTTAAAGTGTTGTGTTATAATTTCCAATTTTGTGTGTTTGATGTCTGAAATCTGCTCTAACACTGAATACTTATTGTTTACGAGGCATCGTGTATATTTTATGTGAATATAGTCGGTGGTCAAATATCCACAAATTACAATCCTTTCCATCTAAATCTAAAAGCAGTGATATTAGCTGTTCTGTATTTGACTCCGAGGCCTTCGGGCTGTTTGTCTTCAGTCATCTTTGCTCCATCAGAGCTCATCACATTAAAATGTTTTACCATTTTTTTAAATGGCCAAAACGTACTATTTTAAGACAAAACAGCGGATTTTAGCTTCCCTTTTGTCTTTTAAGTCAAGATTTTAAAAAAGTGAGGTTCTTTAGTTTCTCCTTAGACGCTGAAATAAAACCCATTCCTGTAAGACTCTAATACTATTTTATTGCGGAGTTAATTAATGTCATCCAGACACGGCGACAATAAAAACTTTCTTCTTCATCTTTATACTTTTAACATGGTTGGTTGTATTTTATTCGGCTCTGATGACATTTTCATTTCCCTCCAGTGGTGAATAAACGGCTCCATCATGTTTACTTTTTACTTCATATTATTAATGCTCCTAAATAAATTAGAAGGAGGAAGTCTGTTTAAGTGCCACAAAGACGCACACGCAGACACACAAAGGGTTCGTATTTTGGCAGGAACGAGCAGCTTCGGCGTGAGGACCCTGCAAATGGCTGCCACCTTCGTCTCCTCTGAGGAGGAAGAGGAGGAAAGAAACGTGGAAGCGGATGGACAAAAAGGAAAAACAGACAGGAAAGTGTTGCTGCATTTTCTTACTATACGTCGATTCTGAAGGATTTGAGATCCCGTTTCCTCTCTGGCTCATTCAAAGCGTTTACTGTAACTGGAAACGGGACAAAATGCAAACGTCTCTCCATCACTCAGCTGTCGCTGTGTTGCTTTCACAGGGAGGGAGACAGCTGATCTTATTAGGAGTGACTGATGTCAAACAGTGTAACTGCAGTCTCTGCTAACAAAATGACCAAAAGACCAGAACCACCGATCATCTGAGTTCATTGTTAACTTTGTTACGTCCCTGCGTCTCACGCGTTTGCTTCAGACTGCCCATCAAGATTTTCATCATTTATTAGGAAATTCCTCTGCGTGCCGTCCTGCAGTTACTTTTATTCTCGCTGATAAATGAAAATGTCTCTTATTTTTCTTTGCTATAAGGAAGCTGGTGTTTAAATTTTAAATTCTTAATCAGGTCCGATAACAACAGATGATCCAAAAATAAAGATACCAAGTTAGTTTTACATTTAAATCAATGTCAGCGGCGCCTGAGTGGCTCCCAGTCTTGACCACAGCAACCCTTTAACTTCACATTACTCCTTCTTTCTCTCTCTCTCTCTCCACTGCTTTCCCGTCGCTGTGCCGTTTCACAATTAAAGCCAAAAATACATTTTCAACAATCCCAAAAATCAGCCAGGACTGAATCATTTGGCGGTCTTCTGGCATTTATCATCAATGAAAAGGTTCTCTGACATCAGCGGCCCACAGCAGGTATCTCTTCCCTCCGACTCTGCCTTTGCCTATTTTCGCCTCGTGTTTTCCAAACCACAGGCCTTCTCATCTTACTGTGACCTTCAGCAATGTCACAGTCTAAAAAAAACCCAACAACAACAAAAAAATACAACCCACATCTACAGTAACAAAGTGCTGCAGCACTGAAGGGGTTAAAGAAACAGGAGTTTGACCAAGACGGTGTCTGCATTGGGCAAAAACTAAAATAAGATTAGAGTGAGGAAATCAATGAGATGTCTTTTCTCATTTCCATAAAACACTAAAGTGAAATCGTGCAGTGGAGCTTGAGAGTAATTGACAGACTGCAAAGAGCTTTTCCTGCAAATGGGCTTCATTCTGGGTTCCCAAAACCAAGATGGCGACGCCAAAATTACAAACCGCTCACGAACCGACTGGGTTGATCCTCAGTCTCCAACCAACAGAAATTTCTCCAAAATCAAGTTTAAATTGTTTATTTGCAGGATTTATACAGCTGGTGAAAACTTCCTTTGCTTTTGCTGCGTCTTTCCTGATATGACACCTGAATTTACCAAGTTGTGTGTTATTTGATTTTATGACTTTCACTGTGAAGTCCCTGAAGTGAAACAGCGGCAGCAGCAGCAGAAGCATTAAATTTGCTCTCAGTCACAATTAGAGGAGGATAATGACGGAGGACGTGTGCGGCTGCTGTGTGCGATCAGAGTGACAGAAAAGCAGGACGATAGACAGACACGCAGGACCAGAGGGTAATAAAATCTACCCAACCCATCGGCAATCTTTCCATCCATGACAAGGTAAGTGGGGTTTTAACCTGTCATGTCGAATAAAAGTCCTCTTCACCCCCTCAGGCTTCGCTGACACACCTGGTCTGATCCGCAACTGGGTCAGCAGCTGTCCGTCCGCCTGCCCGTCTCTCTGCTTGTTTGTCTGTCAAAAATAAAGTCTCCACCCTCCGCCTCTGCTTTCACAGGTCAGGACCCGGCAGGCTCAAGGACGTGACGGTAAAAGTTTTGCGGGCTCTGTTGTTGTCTACAGAAAGCGTGTGGCATCCTAAGTGAGGAGGCCGGGCTGACTTTCATTTCCCTGATTACTTCGTCTCCTCTGAAGGTTTGTCACTCCGTCAATCAGCTGCTGCAGCTTTTGATTGCAAAGAAAAACCTGGAGGCTCTCAGCTACGTGTGACTCACAGGAAAGATACTGAACATTTCCATTCTCGGGAGAAAAGAATTTATACATAGACGGCAGCTATAAAGTGACAAATCTGTGTTTGTAGCCTGAAACAACACAATTAATCTATAAAACAAAGTTAAAAAGATGACTTTGGATGAACGGACCAAGAAAGGGAGATATATTCTTCATATTTCAAACCAAATTCGTTCACAAATGTCATTTCTGAAATGTCTTCTGCCTTTTACAAACAAACTTTGTAATAGTGTGTGTGAAGGACGCACAATCGATGAAGATTTACAGCTATTGATTTTCTCAGCTGTTTGAATCACTTTTGCACTAAAAGCTCTAACACCGTTTGGAAACGGTTCATTGGACGCGTAACGAAGCTTCACATTCATTCATTCATTCTCATGGATGCAGGCTGAACCAGAAAACTCACTCCCGTTTTGCATCTTTTAAATGAAGCAGATATTAAAAGGACCACGTAACGCACACTCGACACATGACCTCACTGCTTCGGTCCTAATTCTGTCGGATCAAAGTTTCAAGTCCACATTTCCCTGTCAGGTCTGAGCCGCGTCGCCTCTGTCGGTGGTTGGTGGCATTTTTCTCCTCTGAGCACATCTACTTTATCATCCAATGAACAAATGGTGCATCCAATCATCAAGTGCTGGCCCTTTTCCAGACACTTTTGAAGGAAACCTTCCCACGTTGTTCTGTGTATTCATTTCAGATAATCCACTGCATGAACAATTCATTTCATTCGTACCAAAGATGAGCACACATATTAGAAACTTTCTGTAGTTCTGTACAGTAAAACATAAACCAGAGAAATCAAAAGGTGAGAAGCTTTTCAAAGTCGAGCTCAAAATTTCGCAGCCATCAACCAGCAGGCGGTGATGATCAGGAAAACTGAGGAAAAACTAAAATGACTTTCTGAACCAGCAGCTCCTCCCAGTTTCGGCAAGACAAAGTGAAATATACTCACTCCCATTGTTTCCTCCTGGCCTGGGGGGTGTTGTGCCGCTTGTGTGCCTGGTGAGCCAGGATGACATCGCGGTGGTCCACCATTCCCCCCCTCCTACGGATCAGCGGGACCGTCGGGTCGGTGCTGCTGGTGACCAGGGAGATGGACCTCCGTCCGGACCGGGTCCCGATGAAGGGCACATCCCTGTACTGCTCCACCCGGATGTCGTACACGGTGTGGTAGTAGGTGGGGTTGGGGCCCACGCTGCTCCCGCTGATGGGGGGAGGGTGGCAGCGCAGCGGTCGGTGGAGGCCCTGAGATGAGGAGGAACGGGACGACGTCTGGGGCCACGCCATTGAGCCGCCATTGTCGTGGTAAAGGTGGGACAGCATGGAGCTGGAGGAGGAAGAGTGGGACAAAAAGAGAGACGTTAATATTCCTTCCATCTTAAATAAACGTCTGATTCCTTCATTAACTACAGTTTTATTTATTCATTCTAACATCAACACTATTCAGGAGGAATTCATTGGAGGACGCGCCCTTCGAAGGTTCGGTTCTTCATATCCGTCACAGAACGTGAAGGCTCGACTAAAACGTCTCACAAAGAGCAGCTCCCGTTGACGCACAATCTTGACAACACCTGATGGTGTCCCTTGGTTGAACTGAGGTCAAACCTAATTTTTACCTTTCAAGGTGAAAATCTTCAGGCTCCCTGTTAGTCGGTTTTATTAGCTTGAAATTAATCTTGAGGTTTGTTTGGGCCATGAAGGATCCTCCCGTTGCTCAGACAAAAGAGGACACATTCAGACACAATTTTAAGGCTGCTATCTTAATCCTAACCACCACCGCTCAACAAGCTCAGCGGCAGGTTTGGTTATTGTAATCACAGCGATAAAGGTCTGCTCAGGTGGGAATAGTTGTTCCAAAGTTTTGTGGATCCGAACAATGACGACAAAGATGGATGACAGTAGAATAATAACTGTGGATGGAAATAATGCTGAAAAGGACTAATGAGAACTTGTGATGGACATTTGGCCCTGATGTCCAACACATTTAGTAACCGTCCAAAAATCCAACTCCACCACCACCACAGGCAGCAGCCGCACGGAGGTGTGAAATTAGGCAAAATACTACCTGTCGTCATCACTGTCGGTGATTGTGTGCCGCCGACGGAAGCACAAATGCCATCAGGGTAAAAAAAAAAAAAAGTATTTAAGTATGTACCGACATGCCTGTTGCATTAGTCACCGTGCAAATCTAACAAAGACACAAACAAAGACTTCAGAGAGGCGATGAGATGCAGCCAGCTTGACGTCAAGAAAAGGTAAAAAGCCTTCGGATGGCATCGCATCAGCATGAGGAGACCGAATGAATGACGGAAAAGAGCAACAGCACGGAGAAAGAAAAAGAATTAGATTGTCAGTCAGCGACAAAACGTGCTTTGTGATACAATATAAACTCTTTTTAATATCCCCGACAGTTAGCGAGCTTCTGTGATATAAGGACTGCAGGAAGCCTTGAACCTCTGCTGCGCTTTATTTTCAATGATGGTGATGAGCTGAAGGTTTGTTGTTGTTAACCTCCAATCGCTGCTTTAACCTTTCGAAGTATAAATCCTGCTGAAGGCGGTTTGTACGTCGACGGTTTGGGGGGGTTTTACGTTTTAAGTGTAAAGTTAAAGGCCGCTGACTGACCAAATGTATGCAGGAACAAAGCTGCTACAGTTTTACAAAAGCTCAAAAAGCCTGCTAAGACATCCGGCTTTTGGAAAAAGGCCACAATCAACCCTCACATAACTTTATCAGCTCTAATCTGTAACACCTGAGCCTCACCTGTCTCGCCTCCCTCCCCCCCTGTGCCCACCGTTGTGTGATCTTTGGTTTATGCCTGCGTTAAAAACTCAGCTGGGGAAACTTCTGTGCTTTTACTTTAACTTCCATTCTCATTCATTCGTTTGTTTGCTCGTTCTTGTTCATTTTGCAACAAAAAAAAACGGTTTCATTTCTGACTTTGTTGTCATAAAAGGTCGTATCTCTTCCTGTTCTTTTTCTCTCTCAAAGTCTGAGCTTCGGGCTTTTAGAAAAGTACTCCTGCTTGTGTCTGGCCTAAAAAAAAAAAAAAACAGTAAACAGTCTGTGGTGGGACATTTTAAACAGCTCAGGAGGACGTGATTTTGTGACTCCATTTCTCGTGCAGTTTGACGAAACGCTGACTCAGCTCAGCTTTTCCCACCCGACGCTCAGGTGACCTCGGTCAAACTGCTCTGACTCAACTCCACCTTATCTTAGGAGGAAGGTCGGCTACAAAGCAGAAGAAAAAGCTTTAATATTGTTCATAAAGCAGACATTCAGTAATAGTACAGAGGACAAACAACAATGGGATGTGTGGAGAGAAAGTGAGGAAAGAAAAGACGTGAAAAATGAATGAATCACCTGCAAACAAAGAGGAATGACCCGATCTTTTAAATGTTTTACATTGTAAGAGTTGGGGGGGGGGGAATAAGCTCTTCTATGTGCATGTGTGTGTGTGTGTGTGTGTCTGTGAGTGCAGCGTGTGCTAACATCTTAGAAACAGCGTTTTTCCTCCCCACTTATCTGCTGAGAGTGCGTTACACATTATTTCTCCCTGACATGGTGTGAAGCGAAAACTAATTCACAGGGACAGACGCACACACACACACACACACACTGCAGGTACGATGATGAGACATTACTGCTACCGTCAGGACTTTGTTGGGTGATTGAGTGTGTGTGTGTGTGTGTGTGTGTGTGTGCCGCAGGGCTTGAATAACACAGGTCTGGTTGTATTAGTCGTGGCGGCGGAGAGCACACAAACTCAGGACAGAGCACATAACACAGAGCAAGGGCAAAGAACAGAACTAACAAGGACGCTGAGGACTCTGGGAGATCTGGAAGGGGGGGGAGGGGGGTGACAGATAGAGAGGAGAGAAGATGGTGTGAAGGGGTGGACACATGGGAGATGAAGAGGGTGACGTCAAATAGGGGAAGACAGGAAACCGGCGTTTACCCCCCCCCCCCCCAAAAAAAAAGGGCTCAGTGGTATGATGGGGGGGGCTGACAGACGAGTGGACCAAATTGCTAAATGAGAAAGACAGAGAAGAGCAATGCAGATGAAGCAAAGACGAGGAGGATTCTGCCTCTCTGGCTTTAGAGGGAAGTACCACAACTCAGCAGACTGAACTTGTAGAGTACAGAGAGTCAGCGAAAGGTGACGGATCAGACTGATGGCCTCCTTTACTGGACGCTCAGCACGACTTTTTCTTTAAAAAGAAAAGGGCAGTCCGTCTGACTGTACGAGCTTTTAGTCTCCGTCACATTTGGACTTCTCTGATTCCCAGTTTTTAAGCTCACCCGTCTGTTTTTCCATTTAAAATGAATGTGTGATGCCTTTTCTGTTTCCTGTCATTTCCTCAACGATGGCTCCAGAAAAATTGCTTAGTTTTTAAATGTTAAATAAATCCTGCAAAATCTAGATTATTCATCGATAGCAATCAGACTTTTAAGAGATTGAAACTTTAAAGTCAAATATTTTAACTGTACAGATTTTATAAATTATTTTATACTGTGAATGTGTCATAATTTAACAGCTTAAACAACAACCGTAATATTTATCACCAAACGAATCCCTGTTGGAACACAGCTATCACTCTTCATTTTAATAATATTTCAAAGGCTAGAAAACAAACAATAAACAATAACAAAGATAATCAGTTACCGGCATCCCCAGAAAGCACGAGTTCATTTTTATTTATCTGCTGCCGTCTGCCTCGACTGAGTGAGTAAAAAGGGAGAGACAACAGTACTGTTAATGGTGATTGTGATGCTAGAAAATATACAAGTTTTTGTTTGTTTGTCGACATTTCACTGATTTTCAATGATCGGTTTTTCATCAGTTTTGGAAAGTCCTCACTGAAGAAACTCCCGATCCGAGCACTGATGTCAGAATGTGACTTGAAATAAATAATAAAAAAATGGATAAGAGTGCAGCACAGATGAGTCAGATTCAAGTCACTTAACTGAATATGACTCACTGTAATTTAATTCGAGGTCATTTTCATTAAATGTTTCCAGAACTTTATCCTCCTCCTTTTATCTTTGTCTAACGTGGAAGTACAAATGGAAATTAAACTGTCGGATGTCGTAGAAGCCATTAAAAGTAAAGAAATAAATAACAAATTGAGCGGAGGTTTGGTGCTTTTTAGGCCCGAAGAGAAACAACCTGAAAGTCGGAGAAGCAGAATAGTGACTGGAAGGTCACTGGTCTGAATCCCTGGGCAGCACGAGGGAAATTTGGCCAGCGAAAGTAGATGAGGAAAACCTTTTTCTTACCCTTGAAGCAGTCCTGAGCTGCTACTTGGACAAATTAACTCCCAATTCATGCCACCTTTTTCATCAATACAGCAAGAAAGTGGGAATTCAGCTGACTGGGAATGTTATGTTTCAAGGATGGACGGCGTTAAAGTATAAGCTGTCGTTAGTCCACAAACAGTCAAGCTGCAGTGTTCGTTTTAGGTTAATCACAGCTTTTAGTTTGTGTTTCATTCAGAAGAATGTTGTTTTCCCAGCTGAAAGAACACAGATACATCTGAACAGGACGGTTGGTTAATATCGTTATTATCCATCTAACATTCAGTGTATCACAGCTACAGGAAGAAAAGTCTTCCAGCCTTTCATCTAGCAGCCAGACACGGTTCCTGTTCTCCTGGTGATCAGACTCCGACTGCTGCACGTCAACTCACCCAGGAAAAAAAAAAATAGATTAATAAATAAATAGATAAATTAATGAATAAATAAATCAAAGAGCAGGTCAATGCTAACAGGAGCTACAAAGCAAAAACTCTAAAAGATAAAACAAAAGGAACACGAAGACATCGTTGGGATTTTTGGCCTTAATCCAACAGATGGACAAACAAAAGCAATAATTAGTATTAGCTCATATGAACTTTGCACATCATCTATTTATAATAAATTATACATTCAGATATGCTTTAATGGGAAGTTCTCATTTAGATCATTTCTGAATGGACAGAGATTCAAAAATCACAGGATGTGTTGAATGTCACATACAACACTGAATTTCTGAATAATATACTGAACCTTTTTTAATACTTAATGACATCTCGATTATTTTTTATGGCCGCACTTCAAGTTTGACAATCTCGATAAAACCTGGAAGACATCAACAATAATCACAACCACAATAAGGTATATACAAATATACATATTTTAAAAATGCAACAAACTTAAAGAGCAGGTTCTGCTGAGAACTTCCAAAAGTTCTGATGTGTTTCTATCGTGAAGCCGGCTTCCAGAGAAAAGCATTGGGACTGTGTGGGAGGAAGCTGGAGGGAACGCACACCGGAACAGAAAGAACAGGGAAAGTGGATATTTAACAGAGACAACCTTTGAATATAGTCGCTGTAGCAGGTAGGTGGTTTTTTTAAATTACCAACAGCCCAGCATGAAATTTAAACAACATTCAGTATTGTACCTCGTCAGCAGGAACATCCCACAATTTAAGCTCCTGCTTTTTTCTAATTCAGAGCATAAACCCAGAGATGTCCCCGTTTTAAGAGTGAGCGCGTCACAAGAAAAATTTAAACCATTGCCCCTCCACCAAGACTCTAAAATAACACAAAAAGCAGTTTCCAATTTGCAAATGGAGATCAAGTGATTCGGCATGGGGGAAATGTAATTAAAGTGTAAACTGTCTGGGTGAGTCACCACACAACCTCTAGACATGAATAAAATCAGCTGGCAAAACGGTGGGAAGAGGAGGCCAAAACTGCGGCGCGGCATTACTGGAGCTTATAAATTCAAGTCGCTGATGGACGGCGACAGATAAAAATAGATGCGGCGGTCAGGTGCCTTCCTTTTACCAAAACACAAACCCAGCTGCTGTTCGCATCAATGCTCTGCTGACCCCCGCCAGCCTTTACTTTGGGCCTCACCCAAGGGTGCCATGACGCACACTGACTCACTCCTGCTTTCATCCAGACTAACACATAAAAGCCACAACACAGGATGTAGTTTACTGGGATCGGGCCTGAACACCCGACACAGCCGTGGTCTAAGGACCCGAGTCCGGATCCAAAAACAGAAGGACGTCCAAAAAAACCAATCAGTGAAAACAGCAGTTCCTCAAACTGTGATAAAGATGTCCTGAGCCCACACGGTGGAGGTCCAGGGGAATCCACCTGAGTGGGCCGACCTCCAGATATTAACCAGAGCCGGCATTAAAATCTCCCATTACTGACTGAAATGGAAATTCCTTCAGTCCTCCATGTGAGGTTTGAAGTCTGAGCAACAGCGGAGGATTTGTTTCTGCAGCCACGAGGTCTCTCCGGTGAGAAATACAGGCTGGGGGGGTTGCATATTGTGGGAAAAAAAGTAAAAGTGATAGTTATGTAGAAGTAGAATTTGTTAGTTTAGTCTATTTTGTTTTATCTACAACAAATTTTTTATTTAATTTGACCAACTTCTCAGTTTATCCTCAGATGTATTGAGCCCCCCCCCCCCCCCCCCCCCCTCCTTTGGTGTTTTGGTCCACTCCAGGTAAAAAGGTGGATGGAACGGGTTGATTACTCAAAGCTTTACATAAAACGACACGCAAGGAAGGTGAATGAGTGAATAACCTGCACTTCATTATTTTATAGAGAGTCAAACAAAAAGTAAGAAGGGCTGTAAAATCTTTGTTAATTTGTCAACTGCTCAGATCTGACGGTCATAAATCCAGTTTGATAAAAAATGTTGCACAACAATAATAATTATGAGGAAGGACGGCTGAATTTTGCCTTTATATTTTCTTTCTTTTTTTTTTGCATACCTTCTTTTCTTATTTTGACCTTCGCAGTGACTTTAATCTAATTTCTTGAGGCTCTTGCTGTCAAACTCTTTTTGTATTTTCCTTTTTCTTGCAGCATTTTTCCCAAGTTGCTGCCCCTGAAGAAGAAATAACATTGCTGTATTCTGGCCTCTCCATTTCAGGCCTTAATAGATTTGTATCTGCCCTATATTAAATACTTTACCCCGAGGGCACCACAAAAAAATAAAGCTAATCCATTTGCCTGAGCTTATTCTAGATTCAAAGTGAATTAACCAAACCAGATATTTCTGTCTGTCTGCTCCATTCGGAGAGATCGTGGAGCCAGTTTGATTAGAGGACAGGGGACTAAATTCATAATTTCAAAAATGGAAAATAAATCATTTCATTTCTTTACTGCGGCAATATATAATTTAATTATGTTTTACTGATAAGCACCACTTCAACCATTGGCTCCATCCAAACTCTTGTGTTGATGACTGTCACACTCTCTGTGTGTAATGCTGGACTTCACAACGCTCTGCAGTGGATGAGGCAATTCAAGACATCCACGTCCACCACGGGCCCCTGAGCTGTGGAATCAGCTTCAACATCATTAAACATGACACCTGATCACTTTCAATCAGAGCAGACTGACGGACGGATCCATTATCCACGCTGTCTGTGTGCTTCTGCACCTCTGAAGACTTTTCATCTTTGACAACTTCTGCTTATCATTGTTTCAGTTTGACCACGACAGCCTTTGACAGCAGCGCTGTTTTGTCGCTTGCCAACGAAGCTCGATTCGTTCTACAGCTGACAAACAGTCGGAGGCAGTGACGCACAGATGGACGGAGGAAGGAGACAGAGAATGCCAGGAGAGCCATCACCCGGAAGTAACGGGCAAAAGAGTAGGTGTGAGACTGTATTTAGTAGACAAGAATAAAGCCACGTCTGTCCAAAGGTTGAGGCGGGAACAAATCTGCTTCCCATAAAGATCCTTTAACCTTCAGATCTGCAGATGTCATACAGCGATGTCAGGTCGGGGTCAACGCTCGCTCGCCAAAATAGTAAAGGAACAAAGAATAATGGGGAATATTTTTGGCTGAGAGGAGCAGAAGTGCTTTGAAGAGATCAGTCCGTAGATTTTACATAACTCACTCATCCAACAGCGGGTTTGACCCTCGCTGCTGAATTTGTACAATAATAGAAGAAAACCTCGGTGTCTATGATGCTTTTGACTCCTTCCCTGCTCAGAGTTGAGGGATCAGAGCGTGTCTTCTTTTTTCTTCAGCAGCAGCAGCAGCAGGAGAAGTGTTTTGTTCTTCGTGTAGCCTCGGGGTAGTCTCAGACTTGAAGGATCGGTTCAGTTCGACCCCGCTTTGTGGTTCTTTCTTGGGAAATATTGAACTCCGGTTCGGGTTCAATGCCGACAGGTCCACAGGAATATTTATTTCAAGTGTTTTCTCGCCCACCAGTCAAAGAAAGACAAACTTTGAGTTTTATCTTACCTGAGAATTGTTAAAATGCTGCATTTGTGTGAAATCAATGTTTTGGTGCTTTGCATCTGAAGACAAAAGGAGCTGCATCTTTAAACGGACTGAGCCTGCAGTTATTTTCAGTTTGGGTCCAACTCTTCCAACATTGTGTCCATGTATTTCAGCTTTATTATAGAGATCTGAGATGCTCCTCCTCTGCTTGAGGGAAACAGTTTGCCGCCAACCTGAATGGAGGGATCCGTCACAAACTCACAAGATGTTGAAGCCTACAAACTACAATGTCTACAGAAAGCGGTGAAGTGATTCTGAGGTCCCCAAACAGGGTCGATGACCAGGAAATTCCCAGGTGGAAGTCTAAACAGCTGTTTGACTTCCTGCTGAGAATGCAAGCACAAATCCACTTTGGATTTATAGAGACTGAGGAGCTGGTGAAGGGTCTTATCACACTAAACTCCCACAGTGACCCCTCTAACACGAAATCCACAATCAGGCACCACTCAGTCCATTTTTACACAGCCAGGTTGGAGTTTGCATTGCTCCTCCACGATCCAGGACACAATGATCAGCTGAATATTTGATAAATGGTGGACCCCATTCAGTGCACGGCAGCCAAGAGCGATGTAAGCCAAGGCAGACCAGCCCAGAGGCTAACTCATCCGTACCTGGAGCTCTTACCTCACTGAGCTGCCAGAGAAATGACTGAGGCGTCCCCCAGCAGCCACCTCAGACCCCCAGGAACATTAGACCACCCAGCAGACATCACCGTTTGACAGACAACAGTCAGAGTCTTCCCTCCACTGTCTTCTTCAAACGCAACAACGCTCAGCTCCAATCAGCCTTTCAAAACCTGAGCAGCTCCTCGAGAAGAGCCTGCTCCGGAGTCATGGAGTCCCACACCAACTCTGGCTCCATCCCCATCAGAGATCTGACATTCCAGATCCTCCAGAGCAGTCCACGATCCCAGATATCAGCCGCCAAAACCCGACATCCATCCATCCAAATGCTCCCTCTGTGTCGTCATTTCACAAACACACACACACTGATTTTATCGCTCCGTGGAACAAAGGCCCAACAAGGAGTGCAAAAGTCTCGGTCTCATCAGACCACAGTAAATAACCGGCTCCATGCTCTCCCTCTTCTGCGGGTCCTGTATCAACAGTGATTTAGCAAAAGCAAACAGAGTTATCATTACATTGAGCTGAAAGTGCTTCAGGGCTCAGTGGTCTGTGTTTCAGTCCGTCCATCAGTCAAATGGCCTGTTATTAAACGCAGTGGTCACTTTTGACTGAGAGTAATGAAAGAAGGTTTTAAACTACCTTTTAATGGCTCCGAAATGCCCAGATTCATTTTAATTATGGCTCCTAATTAGGCCCCACAAATCTGGATGGAACAGGCCACAGATCAAATCAAACTTCCACTCTGCTAATCAGAGGGGTTAAAAGTCATGGTCAGTTTGCGTTATACAAGACATCACTTGTCTTATGTTCACAAATCTGAAGAGATATTTTCGGTGTTTAGCAGCACTCAATACACTTTGTGTCTCAAACCAGCTGCTCCACTTCACCAGACATTTATTTTTAGGGAATAAAATGAACACAGAGGGTCCAATAGTTACATAATCCGGAAAAAAACCTCAGTCAGACTTTGTGTTGTTGCCTATTGGACAAATAAAATAAAAAAAAAACAAAAAACCATCAACCATCATCAGTGTATTCAACTGTGACAATCACCCTTCTAATATTTTATCATGATGACCAAAAACCATCAGAAAGAAAAATGATCCTGCAGAATGTGAATCTGGATTAAATGGAGTAAACAATAATCTGAAATGAGGTTTATTAGATTACAGATTAAGAATATTCTGAGTCCATCCGTGTGTTTTTCTCCATTTCCTCCATGCTGCAGCTCAGCCGGCTCTCCGAGTCCTTACCTGCCTGTCAGGTGCTCTGCTGTCCGGACGGTGCTGAGCCTGCGGGCTCCGGGGACTCCACACCCGCTGGGGGGTTCTCCGCTGACCCCCACCTGCTCACCTGTCGTGCGGGGGCGGCTGGAGAGCAGTCGGCGGTGCTGGGGGGGCCGGTAGGACCGGGAGGACCGGGAGGACCGGCAGGGCGGAGGAGAGACAGCGACGTGTCCGCCAGCGGAAGGAAGGAAAACTCCATGATCACATCCAGAACATCCCGACCAGAGTGATGGATGTCACCGGGATGTCAAGTCGGGGATTGTCCGGTCAGAGAGGCGGTGAGGGGGGGGGGGCAACCAGCCGAGCAGGAGGGACACAGCCCGGTCTCTGGTCTCTAAAGGACGCTTCAGTCCAGCTTGCTCAATGTCCCTCATCCACCCCCTTCTCTCTCTCTCTCTCTCACACACACACACACACACACACACACATACACACACACAGACACAGACACACACAGAATATTATGAACCCAATTATATTAAAGTCATGATATTTACTGTCGTCTTGTGTTCGGATCACGATTCAGCCTCCATCAATTCATCTTTATTTTAATTAATACTGTTAATTAATCAGACTGAAAAGTCCAAAGAAAGGCCATCAAAGTTTTTATTTTGTTCAAAAAGGAATGAGCCGCCTGGAAAGTCGCTTAAATGGTTAATCAGATATTAAAGCAGTTTTTAATTAGTTAATTAGTTGTCTTGTCTTTTTACTGTGTGACTCTGTAACAGCAGGAAACAAACTGAGCAGCCATCTTGGAGAGTTTTTCTCCAACACTTTGAAGCTTGACTCATTTTGTGCTTTTTTCTATATTCAGGACACAGACAGACGTTGTTAATTCTGCCCTGTCTCTCCAGCTTCGCTCCAATGGAACTGTTAAATCTATTCACATGATGTAAAATGGACAGAGCCCATTTTAAGCAGACATTTTATACCAAAGTCTTTCTCCGACTGCACCGAAGTCTCAGTGACCTCTTTGTGGAAAAGGATCGGCCAAATGATCAAATGTTGATGTCGTAGTAAGAAAAAGCACACATTTGCAGTTATGAACTGAGTTTTGAACACTTGACCTGCAAGCGAACATCAGTGACACCAGATGAGGTGTAAAAGGCACATCAGCACACTGAGAGACAAGAACAGACACTCAGTGGTCGTGAAAATGAAGCTTCAAACTCAAATGATGTCGAGCTGCAGTGAGTTCACTGTCACTGTGTCTTCGGTCCAAATACAAGAACAGTGACGTGCACAAACTCAGAGTCATAAAATCGTATGAATATGCAGCTGTTTGGGTAAGTTAAGAGAAGTACAGTGCAGGTTTCATGAGAAAAGAAATGTTTTTAACCTGGATTTTAAAAGAATTGACATTTGGTGCTGATTTGACTTCCACTGGCATTTTGTCCCACTGCTGCTTCTCCGTGTTTAGTCAGGACTCCGGTCTGGACCAGCTGACCTGAGTCCATGGATCTGAGAGTCCTGCTGGGTTTATATTCTCTAAAAGCGCTGAAGGAGATTAACAGGGCAAATGAGAGATAATGAGATCAGCAGCAAGAAAAGTCAAAGGGATCTGACTTTGTGCCTCATCAAACTCATCGCCTGCTAACAGTTGTGTTTATGCGTTAGCATTTCTGTGTCTGCTTGCGTTAAATGTTGTGTAACAAGAGTGTCTGGTGTGTAAGTGTGTCTAGGTTAAGGTTAGGATTAGGGAAATTAATGCAAGTCTATGTAATGTCCCCGAAAATGACCTGTCATAGCATTTAAGTGTGTGTGTTGCTGGTTTTTACATCCAATAATAACACCTTGCCCTCGAAAATTAAAGTCTCTAGCTTCACGTCTACTCTCTCGTGCACACACACACACTTCAGGGATTCAGATATTGCAGAGGTTTTCTACGGTTTAACCTCATTTGAGGACAAAGGAAGCAGCCTGGCTGCTCCACTGCAGAGACTCAGTCAGAATCAGTAAATATGCACAAACACACGCACGCACAAGCGCAGACACTCACCAGACACAGGCTGCAGGACTGGGGGAGCTGTGTCACAGCAGCCTCACGGTGTCGATGAATCTAACGCAGTGAGCACTTTCAGGACGAGGCGTCGAGGTTGAGCAGCTGTGCTGAGACAGAAAAGTTGCTGGTTCTGATCCCTGAACCTGACGTCGTCTCAGCAGGGATGCTGACTCCTTCGCTTTGTCTTAGCTGCTGGGCTGCAACCGCTGCTCACATGTTGTTGTTGTTGAACTGCAGTTGTGTTTAGTTGTGTCTCCCTATCAATGCTTTTATAAACTACGAAGTCAGAGAGGTTGGTGACATGGTTTGGCTTGAGAAGATGTAACTCTGACTCAAGTTTTGTTGTTGTTTTGTGACAAATTTGGAGATTTCTAGGTCGTTTGTCTTCTTTGATCATAAAACAGTCTGGTTCTTTATTAATACAGTAAAAGTAAAGGTCAAAGGTCAAAGGTCAAACGCTCACAGCCGGTATTCATAAACTGAACCTCAAAACCGGCCGTCAGGACTTCTTTTATTCTGTGATGTCACAACAAAGCCGCAGCAGAATTCCTGCATAGACAGCCATTCAACCTGATTCTAAACTAAAAGAAAATTATAGAGTTTATTTTGAAATACATGTTTTCTGAGAGTAAACTTTGAATTCCTGCTCTTAAAAGTCAAAATCTTTTCAAACCAACCAACTTTTTGGCAAATTAACTCATCCCCATTTAAAGGGCACGTGTTTATGTGGTGATGTGAGAGATCATCGCACAGACATGAAGACCAAATGACACAGGCAGAAGAAAAAACTAAATACACTCACTGATGTGAATTCATCCTAAAATGACAGATTTCAGATTATTTAACGCCTTGGAGCGGCCCTGTGAGAGGTCCTGTGGGGTCAAACCTTTCACTTTGATTTGCGATGGAAGCCTCAAGTGTCAGGCTGAAATTTAGCGCTCTCACGCTCCTTCTGTTCAGAAGATGTGGCTGGACAAATACAACCATCTCCGTCGTCTCAGGTTATTGTTATTTTACTGAGGAAAATGCAAAAAATTCATGGAAATAGATGGAATAACACAAATGCCAAATGTCAAGGACAGTAACAACTGTCCCCAACTGAGATGTTTTTGATATGTGTAACATCAACAAACACATGTTGCAGCATCACTAGAGTCTTTTATGTATTTACGTACTGCTAAACATATTGAGGAAAAATCTAGAGAGTAAAGTTTTGGACATTGTGTGACCTTGACGCCATTTCTGAAAATCCTGCACAGCCTCTGACATTTTAAAGTTGCAGCCTGTTGTAAGTGAAGTTTGAAGAATGAGACAGCCGAGTTGTGCGGTTTCAGCAAACTCTCTAAACTTCAGATCCCCTCCATCTATTCAACAACTTTAAGAGGAAGCTGAAGTCTAGTTGGTTTTTTTCATCTATAAACAGATCATCCACCTGAGGCACTCGCCTCTTCCTGCAGTCATTAGAGGCCCATTCGTCTGTGATGCTGTTGTGCCCTCTAGTGTTAGAAAAGAAGGTGGAGGTTTGTTTCCTGGTCTTCTCCTCCACTCTGCTCTCTTTGGGCAGATCCAGCAGAGCAGAATATGGAGATCAGATCTAATTAAAATCGCCTGCAGGCCGTCGCAGGCTGAACTTTAAGATCTGCATTCAGCAAACTGTGACAGTTTTTAATATCCAGATTACGGAGGCCACCGATCAATGCCGGAGATAACTGCTGGCTCTGACAAATTCAATATCCTCTCCTGTGATAGCAATCAACAACAAATGCACCGGTGTGACTGGGGTGGACGGAACGGGGAAACCACAACAATGGGACAAAGGAGGCTGATTAAGTATTCAAGAAAAGTTGGTAGATTGAGTCGGGATGAAAACAGGAGAAAATCCAGTGGAGCTGGATTTAAAATGTGGCAGAGAGCCAAGCAGCTGAAGTGCCTTCACCTCAGGCCCGAGGAGATGTGAGTTATACCGCCACTAAATCAGCCCCACATCCAGCTGAGTGCCCCGCTGGTTGTATGTCATCAACACAAACGCACACACGAACACAAGGGTAATTAATGCTGTGAGCGTCTGTATGTTATGCTCCCTTTTTGTTTTTCTAAGCATTACTTCCAATACACTGTACAAATAAAGTCTGTAGTCTTCATGCATCCTGTACTGGCCTTAGAAACATCCTCAGGACTCACTGGGAAGCATCGCTGATGCTGGAACAGATACTGGCAAGATAAAGTAAAATGAAATTGAAAAGGGATCTAAGTTGGCAGGAGGGATCAGCGTTTGCTTTCAGAAATATAATTGTCTCTAGAACAGAGGTAGAGTCTAAAACTAGACTTGTTAATACTGTAACTTGTGTATTAATATTTTCCTCCACAGACAAAACAAAGCCCAGGAGCTGCTTTTAAAACTGTACAACTTTATTTACGAAATCATGCTACAGATCAGCCGAACCGTAAAATTTCTAAGTTTTTATCAACAACCAAAAGACTTAAAAAAGATTTTTTTAAAAGAGAAAACCACGAGAAGCCAGTTTATAAAAAAAAAACAAAAAACAACAACATACATTTGATTACTCCAGCTTGACGTTGTGTCCGTCTCTCCTGGTCATCTGTTTTCGCTCTCTTCTTCTCTTTCTGTCAAATTATCTTCCCTCCGGTCTCTGCTTTCCGTCACCGATGGCCTGGGGGTGGGGGGGCAATCAGCAGTCTCGTCTCCAAAGCAGTTCACTTGCTTTCCTGTGGTTGGCTGTCAGTTACCATGGCGGCGACATTGGCTGCGGGTTCTGGAGGTAAGACATCACGACCGCTGAGATGGACAGCCTGCAGACAGCACAGAGAAAACATCGGGTGTACAGTTAGAGTTTGAAAGTGACAAGCTCCACAAAAGAGTTTCAATTAAGCCAAAGGTGAAGAACCGTACACCTGGATTTTATCTAAAGACTGTCAGAGGCGACTCCACTGGATGTAAACAAATAAGACAGATTGTATTGACGTCTATTTGAAAATGTCCCTCCTCCTCCTCAGTAAACATTTTCCTGATGAGTTTATGGTCTCTGTCTCTAGTTTACAGTCTTCAATACAACATGTTCATTTTTTTAAACAAGAGTTTCATTTAGATGAAAACAGACCAGTGAGCAGGGGATGATTGGGGGGTGTGGCTATCATATGACAGCACAGAGCAATTCAGGTCTGACTTCAATTATAGTTTCTTCTAGTTTTAAAAACATGGCGACGGACAAATTACAAAGTCAAGGCTTCAAAACAGCAGCTCACAAATTAATGAATGATGTCACATTATCACCCGGTACAGATACACAGCATGACGCCTTTTTTTTTTTTGCAGTTATGTAAGCACCTTTGTTTGAGGAATGTTTTGTTTTGTTTTTTTTTTTAAATAAATATTAGATATTTTGCTTACAAGTTGAAATATGAAACACAACAGTGGAGCTCAGGGTTGATGAACTAAAGTCATATTAAGAATTTTCTGTGGCTTCAGGGTCACCTGATAAGCTCGATGACATACCTGCCCTCCTTGGATCTTTCATCCATTGTAAATGCTTACCTTTGTTTAACAACACAGGGAGGCTTACATCATAACTTGGCTATTGATAAATGTCCTAAAACTGGCCTTGAACCAGCGTCTGTGCACAAGAGGCTGGTGCATTCAGTTCATCGTCTGACATTATTTGCTGAGCCAAACATTTTGCGTTACTAAACTATGAGTGCATCAAGCTCGTCTTTAATACAACCTCATCTAGACAATGGACCAGAAGGTTTTTCCTCATTGCAAATCTGTCTGCAAGGCCTGGACAAGTGCCCCTACTGTAGTACTCTTCTTTAAGCAAATGGAAATGCACCACTCTTGGAGGTCACACAGTTAAAAGCTTTTGGACATTAGACTTGGCTCATCTGAAATCCCATCGGCAAGCACGAACAAGGTCTAAGCTACAAGTTTAAAACTGTGTAATTCAAGATTTAAATTTAAATACAAAGTGCGTTATTTTTCTAAAAGCTGGAATGTGCAATGCACACACAGCGATATATGTAATCTAATTAATCTGATCAGTCAACATGATTCAATTTTTGTAGTACGTCAGAGAAACCTATCAACAGGGAAAGAAAGTTCAATTGATAATCGTTAGTTTTACAGTTTACTTAATGCGGACAACATGGTTTTGTAAAAAAACTAAGACTCCCAACCAAAAGTCAAGGTGAAGTCAAACAATAACAGTGAACAGCCAGCACATAACCCAGACAGCTAGACTCACTAACTTCATATCTTGTCCTCCTTTCTCTGGATCAACTTCCCCAAAACATCACTGTTCTTGACATCTGCAACACTTATGACAGTATTGTACACTCACATGAAGCTGCTCATCATCTGTTTGGTGTCCTCTGAGCTTCTGGAGTTTGCGAAGCTGATGAAAGAGCAGTAGACTGCGATCCAGGCACACCATTTCAACTGAAACACAAACACAGAGGTCAATCACACAGGCTTGTGGCAGACGAGATGAACCAAACTGGATATAATGGCACATTAGATGTTCTTAAAGTTAGGGGACATTTCTTTGGAGACGACCAAACTGAATTTGCGAGGAAATAGCTGTACTACAGCTTAGTTATAGATGTACTGAATCATTGAATACACACGATTACCTTCACTTTGCCTTTTTGTGTGCTGGCAAGTAAACAAAGATGCAAGATTCCCAAACAACTTTTCATGGGAAAAAAAGAAAAAAAAAATCTTAAGTCAAATGGTAGCGTTGATATTTCATCAGCTGTACGTGATATTCATACTGCATCATTTAAGTTCATTTTAATTTTTCAAACAGAGCTTTTTGGAAATAATGAATGTAATTCAAATGATTTCAAACGATTTTACAGCAACATGTAGTAAATGTTATTTGCTGATGGAAAGTCAATTAAACAAATGATTGAATGGTCTGGGAGACCACATGGCCCTGCTGCTGTTCAGCCTTTGAAAGTCAAAAGCTGCCCTTCATTCTTTCATCTGAAAGGTGAATTTACCTTTAATCTTCTAAATGGAACTATTGGGCTGGACTAAGGTCTGTGTTTGTGTTTGTGTGTGTGTGTGTAACCTTGAGCATCAGTCCACACATGCTGAAGATCATGCCAAGTAGGTTCATGTAATCAGGCGTGGGGTCTTCCAGTGTGGGGTTGGTCTCTGTGCTGGGGGGCTTGTATCTGTGACACCACAAAGGGATATTAACCAAACGCATATTCTTTTTTTATGTGAGATCTTGTGGATTCATCTGCTGCTGTCATGGCTGCAGAAGGTTGCTGAACCTGATAGCAACGATGTGCTTCTATTTATCCACAAGAGCATTAATGAGTTTGACCATTGATGTTGGATGAACACAGCGTGTGTTACAGATCATCCAGTTCCTCCACAGAAAACTGGGAGGGCAATTTCCTCATGGACGTGGTGTTGAGCACGTTGTAACAGTGTCTTTGTTAAAGAGCTGAAAATAAGATCATACCTAAAATGCCAATTGTCAGATTTTACTTAACTGGCACTGAAGAACTTAAAGGAAACCACTTCTGGGTCAAACGTATAACATAACATTTAATTCATAATATCATCAGCCGATTAAATACACATATCATAAGTGTACCAGGTCATTAGTTAACTATTGTTGGTAAAGTATTTTACTGCTCAAACAAAAAGCAACAACAACAAACGGAGGAAAAAGATGCCCGAAGCAAAAAGTGACTTTGGTGAATTAGACAAGGACAAACGATGTTTAATTAAAGGTTTAAAAAACAGACTCATTTACCAGAACAAGAAATACACCAAGAGCCGACAACATATTGAGTATTTATAACTGAAGAGTCGCTTTAAAGTGATGTTTAAGGTAAAATCCTAAATCTGAATCGGCTAATCCCGTCAAGAGATACAGATTAGCTAGCTAGCTAGCTAGCTCTAAAATGCTTTCTTAGCAGCTATTTCCGCAGAATAAAGCTCTAAATTCTGAACAACAGTCTCACCTTAAAATCTTATTTTGCCTCCGCGGGTCTGCCATGTTGTTGGAGGACATAATAAAACACAATCGACACAATTGTTGTGAGAGATTTTAAATCCACTCCGGTGACCGACAGACAGCTAGCTGACGGGCCTCTTCCTGAATGGAGACGGAGCTATATCCGGCGGATTTCAAAATAAAAGGCGAGCACTCGTCCGCGGGCCAAGATGGAACGCGAAAGAAGCTTTCGGGCTATTATTTTGAAAGGAGTATTTGAACCCAACATGCTTTGCGCGAGTTAGCAAACATAATGGGCGAAATGAATGAAAACTGGAGTAGACGGCTACATTTGCTGTCTTAATTATTGTCAGTTTCCTTAAAATTACAGCAGGAACATTAACATGGCATCGGCCCGGTGTTGAATACAAATAACCCAACAAAGCAGGTAACACCGAAACATTAAATAACGTTAGATACAACCTTATTTAGCACAGCTGTTCGGTGAAACATGCTAATTCTGGCTGTTGAAACTAAAGTTTTGCCAGCATTACCGGTACTGTAAAAAAAATATCCTTAACTCCAAATAAAGCGAGATAATTAGACGTTTCTGTGAGAAGTAGAAGAAAGGTGATAATACAAACTTAGCTCACAGTTATTTAGTGTTAATGAGAGCTGCACCATGAATGTCTGTGATCAGGGTCAGTTGTAGGTGTAGCTGACATGTTTGTTTGTGTTTTGTTCCCAGGTTAAGTCATGGCCTTTCCTCAGCCCAGACCTCAGGCTCCTCAGCTTCCTCAGCATCTGCTCAGGACCATAGACTGTCAACAGGGAGCTGTCAGAGCTGTCCGCTTCAACGGTAAGAAACACCCACCATGTTCAGAAGTCTGCCTGGAGGGAGAAATATACTTCAAGATCATATTCAAGTGATTGAAAACTGTAGGTTAAGTAAACAGAAAGTACAAGCATATAAACAAGGGGTTAGAAATCCAAATCCTCTTCCTGTGAAGGTACAATGTTAACCACTGTACCTCAATAGCTAATCTCGTACTTCAGTGGTGCAAATTTGCAATAAATCAACCTATGAAGCCCCGACTGACGTGGATTAAGCATGGCCGGTGGGCAGGTGCCCTCTTTTCCCAGCTGGTAATGCAGCCCTGGTGTGAACCCTCCATGTGAGTCAGGAGTCGTCCGTGAATCGTCAGTAGCTCATTTTCCACCTCTGTCTCGTCTGTGCCTGCTTGGTCAGCTGATGGGAACTACCTGCTGTCCTGTGGCAGCGACAAATCTCTAAAGCTGTGGAGCGGGAGCAAAGGAACCCTGCTGAAGACCTACAGCGGCCACGGATACGAAGTTCTGGATGCTGATAGGTGAGACAATTATCACAGCTTCTTTTACAGTAATAAGAGTATTGACATAAACTGTAAACATATAAAGAAGGAAGAAACTGAAACTGTCAATATAAGGATGGATTGACAAGCTGCTTAATATTGTTTCCATTATTTCTTTTGTCCGCCTCCTGTAGGTATATACTGATCCTAAGTTATGCACAACTCAGCGGCTCCGGCCTAAAGTAACAGTGTTTTTCTTGTCTTACTACAGTTCCTATGACAACAGCCAGATTTGCTCCTGCAGCTCTGACAAGACAGTGATCCTGTGGGATGTCGCTACAGGCCAGGTCACGCGCAAACTCAGAGGTCATGCTGGGGTCAGTTCTGCTATTTGTAACGCTGTGTTACCCTGTTTTTGTCGTGTTTATCTGTTTGACCTGCATTGCTTATTCTTCTTATGTGTCTCCCAGCATTTTAACTCAAATTGTCTGTTGACAGAAAGTCAGCTGCGTCCAGTTCAATGAGGAGGCAACTGTTATCTTGTCTGGTGAGTCCTTATTCAAGTAAAATGCTTACGATACATAAAGAAGTTAAATATTTAAGTTAAATTGTGATTCTTACTGTGTTAACATTTCCTCAGTAAAGTGTGTATTTTATATCTAATGTGGTCTGGTTATGTGTTTTTCCTCTGTGTGCTCTTTGTTTTCTCCTCCTCTTTTGTCCTCATCCAGGCTCCATAGATGGAACTGTTAGGTGCTGGGACACCAGGTCCAGGAGATATGAACCGATCCAGATCCTAGACGAGGCTCGGGACGGCATCAGCAGCCTGAAGGTGGCACAGCATGAGCTGCTTACTGGGTGAGACAAGATGGTGGTAAATCACAAATGGGGTTTGATTTTAATATTGAATCCAAAAATTCACAAACTGCAAGTCTCCTGCTTATTCATAAGGCAGCAATGTAGATTTTAGACTTTTTACAGGTAAACTATTCTGGCATCATGTCTTGTTCAGATCTGTGGATGGTAAAGTGAGGCGTTACGACCTGAGGATGGGACAGCTGCATGTGGACTTCATCAGCAGTCAGTGGACATTTTCAACTACTACTGTCACTAGTTACAGCAACCATGAAATAGAAATTGCAATAGAAATGTTGTAATTGTAAACATTTTGATTAACAATCCTCCTTCTACTGAGCACAATAACTTAAATGGACTTTTATCAACTCTTATCATTAAAATTGGCACCATCTGTCAGCAACACAGGGAAATGATGATATCTGAACAAGTGAAAAAGCTGAAACTTTGAGTTGGTTAAAAAGTGTTAATGTGTGTGTTGCAGGTCCCATCACCTGTGTGTGTTTCAGTCAGGACGGTCAGTGCACTCTGAGCTCCAGTCTGGATTCAACAGTCAGACTTCTGGATAAGAGCACAGGGGAGATGCTTGGCGAGTACGTTGTCATTTGATAATTGTTGAAATGCAGTATTAAGGCTCAAAATTAAAAGTCTGGCCTCATACCGGTCCTGATGCTCTGCTTTGTTTGTTTCATTCAGGTACACGGGACATAAGATGAAGGGCTACAAGCTGGACTGCTGTCTGTCCAGTAAAGACACGCATGTCCTGAGCTGCTCAGAGGACGGACACGTCTACTGCTGGGACCTGGTGGAGGTAAGCATCCACCATCCGGAGGCACATTAACATAACAGGTTTAATAGTCAAGAAAAGACCTCGGCTAATACTGAACAGCAGCCTGTTTGATTTAATGACAGGAGAGCATGTGAATGTGATGATGCACTTGGACTTCCAGGAACTCTCACCGACTCATGGATGCATCATCTTTCAACTAAAGCTCTCTGCCCACCAAATAATGTCTAACTGAGACTCCGCACCTCTGATGTTGTGTTTCCAGGGGTCTCTGTCCTTGAAGCTTCCTGTGGGAAAAGCTGTTGTCCAGTCGCTGTCCTTCCACCCCACAGAGACCCGCCTCCTCACTGCCATGGAGGGCCGTGTCCAGGTGTGGGGGGCGGAGCCAGAGCAGACAGACAACGATGACGACGCCATGGCCACATAGAGACGGTCAAGACACACAGCACTCCCATACTGAGAGGAGCGTTTGCTCTTATTCCAGAAACATACACGTCTCTAAACGTCGTAACTTTTAAAGCAAAGAAATCGATCCTGGACCTGAATGTGAACCTGATTTTAGTTCATGAGGCTGTAGGACTATAATATGTGTGTGGAACATTCATATATTTTTTTATAAACCTTGAATAAACACTTTGTTGTGTAAATAACACCAAATCGTATAATTTCTCTTTTTGACACCAGTGAAATTCCCACAGATACTGATTAGTTCTGTACAAGTTTGTCTTTATTAGGAACTGTACACACAAATAAATAAATCTGCATGACAAAAGAATAACATCAAATAAATAAATAACTTATCTTACATAAATACACTTAAAAACAAACTGCAGCTGAACTTTCGTGAATCGTTCGGAGCTCCACTCGGCTGCGTGGCGTTTCTGCACAGCTTCGTATGATGCATTTATTGTTAAAGTGATTTTAAATAAATACATGTTGGCTTATTTACAAAAATAGTCAAGTAGATTCTCTTTAGTAGAATTGTGTCTCTGTTCTGCCCTTTCCACACCACTTTGTCCTGTAGTTATGAAAGTCAGCTGACATAAACGTGGCTTAAGGAGTATGTACATTTGAAGATCTCATTTCTAATTTTGTACATGTTTTTTTTTTTATGCCGCCAAATGAAAAATATCTTTTCTCAAACTAAGAATACATTTTTAAAGTTCGCATGAGCCACAAGTAATAAAATTTGAATCCCGCTGAGGCCCAGAAAGCTGAATGGTGTGCTCACAGGTAACTTGGGTTTCAGCTTCCTCAGTGGTTTGTCATTTTAATTTGAACTTTACATGAGAACCTTGTCCACACAAACGATCGTACCTTTTTACCTCCTTCTTCAGCTTTACACCCTCTAAATCTCCCCTGTCTACACTCGGCCCTCTAGCCTACACAGCTGCAGCCGGCGGCCGACAGCTTCTCCACCTTGTGCCAGCGGTGCGAGTTGTCGAGGAAGGCCATGTCCTCGTGGTGGGTGGGTCTGCAGCAGGGCGCGTTGTGCCACAGCTCCCCGGGCGCCGGGTGGGGGAGCACCCCGCTGAGCAGCAGGTTAGTGAGGGTGAGGTCGTGGTTGGAGAGAACCCGGGGGCACGCCCCACTGCAGTACTTGAAGAGGACGCTCTCGTCCGAGTCATAGCCCAGCCCGAGGTCCTGAACCTGCAGCAGGATGGAGCGAAGGCCACACTGGGTGTCAGAGATGGAGCGGCGTGATCGGGCTGGGATCAGGACGATTGGATGGGGAGCTGGCTCCACTCCAGAAGCTTCTGTTTGGCCATCTGGATCAGCTGGATACCTGCTTCTGTCCTCGTTTGGAGACGTTTGTGGAGATGTTGTTTCCTGTTTCTGATCTGGAAAAGGCAGAAAAAGTTAAATACGCAACTGATGTACAGAATTCTAAACAGAAAAACTATAAAAATTCTTTTCACCAATAACAATAAGCAACTTCTTTCAATAAGTAGTTAACAGTCTTCGTTGAAAGACCAGTTATTTAAGTTCTAACTGACAATGAATGACGTCTGTGAGACAGAAAATCCGAACAATCCCGACACAATATTGGACCCTTTGAGATGGAAAGAAGCAAAAAATAACATGTTTGCCAAAAGGTCATAGGTCACGACTTTCCCATCACTTACCAATCAGTGATCTCAGCCAGTGGCCTTCTCCTCTCTGGACACAAAACAGAATCACAGCCAGCTTCAGCAGGGACCTCATGGCTTCAGTATGCTCCTCGTCCACGCCGCAGATGCTCCAAATGAACCAGACACGTTTGTGTTTGTGTGTCTGTGAGCGTCTGCGGGTGCGAGTGATGCTTCAAACGCAGACGAGTCACGACCTCCAATATATAGCCCTCTCAGATTTAAGGGGGGGGTGAAGGGATGAGACGAGGTGTAGGGGGGAGACAGACACTAACCCGTTACTTGCCAACAGACTATCCCACTCACCTGAGCCTGACAGGGAGCGTAGGAGGGCAGGCGGGCGCTTGACCCAGAATTTGTCCTGTTGGGATTATCTAATTGGTGTAAATCACTGGTTTATTGTTGAGTCTCCCAGATGTTTTTCCAGAGGATGTTGGCCCCTGGCAATATGGATTCCTGGAGGTTTGGGGTTTCTTAAAAAGCTGCGAGGAGGACGACCATGATGTCACCATGATGATGCTGAGAAGAATGTGCGATTAGTGAATCAGCTGGATGAGTCACACGCTGATAAGCAGAAGTTTATCAACGCGCGAGGAAACGTAAAGGAAGAAATGTGCGCGTAAAATATGCAGGATGAGTCATTGAGGAATGTCTTACAACGCGTCTAACGTTCGATACGAAAGGTCAAACACCGAAGCAGAAAAGGGCCCGTTTCAGCAGACATTCCTCGATGGGCAACTCCATAAATTTAGGGATTTCATCAGCAACGTGCAGCTGACATGTAGAATATGTAGAATATGCATTATGTAACAGTTTAGGGCCCGGACAGACAGACAGTCAGGGGAATTTAGAGTTTGCAGGAAAAGCGCATATTTGGACTCCGTCTCTGGCATCCAGGTGCAGGTCAGACACCTCAGTGCACCTTATTTAGCAACCGCTGTTACTCAGGCTCAAACCTCGAAGTGAACACAAATTAGTTTTAGGAGTTTTTATTTATAATATGAAGGTATTCTTTGTTTTTGCAAAAATGACTTTGACACTTGCCGCAGTTACACCTGCTAATGTACGATGAGAAAAAGGCCTATTTGACATGGAGAGAATTTCTACCCTTCAGAAAGTTCACAAAGTTTTTAAAATGTGTCAGAGATGAAACCATCAGTGTTTTAATCTGATAATATTAATAACATCAATTGATAATATCTTTTTTAAACATTAATTGGATCATATCAAGATAAGCTATATCTCCATAAGATATCTATCTAAATCAAAACTAAGGACTATAACTCTCTGGGTTTTCTAAATGCCTGGAAACTCCTGGTTTCACTTAGTTATATACAGACAGGGGGAGTGTGTCCAAAGAGATTTTAAGTTTATTTATTGCTTTTAAACAGCCTTGTTTCTCATGTATTATATCTCTGTAGATTTGAATTAGACGGGAATCATCTCCAGCTCTTGAACTAATAATGTTTGAAAAAATTTACTGCCAGGAATCCCGATAACTCTTTCAAGGATAAACTGTGACTAAGTTATTTAGTGCAGCACTAAATAGCTTATTCGAATGAAAAATGACCGTGTATTCTGAAACATGCTCTTCCTCAGTTAGTCTGCAATTTGAAAGTATTCAGACTCATATTTTGTAAAATTAGCTTTTAAAAAAAAAGATATTTTCAATCAGTTTATTAATCTACAATCCCGCGATGATGAAGTGAAAACTTAAATTTCAAAATCTTTTAATGTATTAAAAAGGGAAAACCCATTTCTTCTGATTATCTTCTGCTTTATCTTTATCGTTCAGCCGCCAGCAGGAAGGTTTTGGGTGCTGTTGTATTGAAGTCTATGGGGAAATGGCTTTTCCTCTCACCTGGTTTATTACCCAATTAGTAAACTTTTTCCGAACGAGTTCATGGTCTCAGTCTCTAGTTTCCAGCCCCTTTCATTAAACGCGATGTACGTTTTTTTAAATGCTGGTCTCATCTCTCTTCGGAGAATTGAGTCCCTTCTCACGGTCTTCTTTTATTTCCCAGTAAACAGGCACAGAAAACAAGGACATGAAAGGGCAAAGGGCCTGACACATTCCTTCTACCTGTCCAGGAGACAGGAGGACGAGGGCCAAGTGAGAGATGAAAAGCGGAGGAGGTGGTGGGAGAAATACAGCGGAGATAGAGCCATCCCTTCGGATTCTGGCCTGCAGAGCCAGTCTGGAATTCAGCCTCTTCAGAAGAAAGGAATGGAAAGAACGTGGCATCGGTTTCTGTAAAGGAAGAAAGAAGAAGCGTTGATATAACGGTCGACCCGGCCAGATCCAAAGTGACTTCCTGATACTTTTCCAAAAACCAGATCACATCATTTGAAGAAGTGCCACTTATTCTAATACCATTATTGGCATCCCAACAGACCAGCTGGTTCTTTTTAGACGTTTAGATTGCTCCTCCTCTCCTCTCCTAAAGTTTATCTTAGGACTGAAGATATACAAATTATATCAAAGAATTATTTTGCCAAAAATTAGAATTGCGATTTAATTTTCATTGGTTCCTGTTGGGGGTTCTCCTAAATCTGGAGGATGTGATTTGCAGATGACATTACTGCGACACATTTTACCTTTTTCAAATAAAAATATGAAGCTTCAGTGATTTTTTATATTGCAGCTGGCCACGTTGATTGTATTTGGATTAATTCCATTGAGCTAATTTAGATTCTCTTTTTTTTAGCAAGATATGAAAAATATTTGTCATCTTTAGGAGACTTCCTTATATCGAATATATAAAAACTGTCCTGAACAACACCTGCAGCTGAGCAGTGCTCCAGATTTCGTAGCGGTGAACTGGGTTGGTGACTGTTTCCTTTATGAATATCAGCATCATTTGGACTCTGGACTAGATTTTTTTACAAGGCATCGTAGATCTACAAGTGAAGTGTCTCTTCTCCAAGAGCTCCATCTCCTCTGCATTCCTGCACGTTCAGCACGTTTACTTTGTCTAGTGAAACAGACATACACATCCTCTATGTCTAACCCGCCTGTCAAAAAAATCATTCATCTACCTTTAAGTAGAAATTAAGAAATAATTATCCCTCCTTTGCTCACGATTAGGCTTTTTTTCTTCATCAGGAGAATTCGTCCTCGTTTTAAACCTTTTTAATCCTGACAGATCCAAACTTCATTGGGAGCACCATCTTGGATTTGTCTTTCGTGATTACGAAAACATTTTAAGCCTTAACATGCTGCCTGTGAGGATTGTTTTTCTCTCTGTTGAAGAAGTTAGAGACGTGTAATTTTAGTAACGCAGCACAGCTGGACAGGCTTGTTAAAGCTCAGTTACGACTCCAAGCAGAGCTAAATGTAGCCTGAGTTAATGCCAAGACTGATACGGAGAGGTAAAAATAGAACAGAGGGGGGAAAGGAGAGTTTAAATCATATAAAAGCTTTGAGACTTGAAAGTTATGCGAAAAACCAATGTGATGTTTTATTAATACAAATGTTTTCAAATGAATTGACCATCTATCCGTCAACATGACAGATCCTGATCAGCGTTACTTTAAGCTCTGGAGCAGCATCAACATGACAAACCTGTGCTTTTGTGGTTCGGGATGAATTGAGGTTTTACCATGAAGGACAGAGATTGAACAGGAAACAATTACATTCACACTGAATGATTACTGTTAGGATGAGTTCTGCGGTGAGCTGGTCAGACAGTCGGTCCATATAGGGCTCGTCTGAGCCGAGCCAGGCAGGAATGTGGGGAGCAGCCTTCCTGTAACTGGAATTTTTAGAGGACTTAGCCTCGGAATCTGAAGCTCGCACCGAGCAGCTCCTGTTTATGCTCTAAATCTGCTGGTCAGAGCTGAGACAACCCGCCGTGTGTGCCAGAATCTGCAGCTTTCAACTCCAGCTGCTGATTTCACTAACAACACACAAACACACAGATCTCCTCAACTAAAGGATGGACTTAATGGGGGAAAACAGCCAAAGCCCCTGTCAGACCTGGGCCCGGTCTGGACGTCTACTTCAGCCTGCTGTGTGTTGTTGGAACCCGACTGCCAGTCAACCGCACTTTAGGTGGATTTCTCAGCCCAAACTCGGCTGAGTTTTTGTTAGAGTCAGATGAATAACAGCAGCAGGAGAAAAATAAATAAGAACAAAAAGCACTTTCATATTTGTAGCAATCGGGCCAACAAAAAAAATAAGGATTCTGCATCTATGGACTGTCCACACACGGCGACTTTAGACAATTCCATATTGGATCGAGCTTAATGATGACAGTTTGAAAGAGAGCTATATAAACTTTTGGTTTCAAGTACCTTCAAAGGTTTTATTCTAACACATTTCCGTCCACAAATATAGATTTCATATTGAGCAAGCATATAGATGTGTAAAGAAAATATATTCTCTTCATTGATATAATACAGTACAATTAGAGTGTGCAGAAAAATAAATTAAATTCCAAAACAGAAAATATTAACTGTCAATGAAGACCAAGCAATAAGTTCTGCTCCAAGTGTTCCTGTTGTGCTGTGCTCATAAGTAAACTACACAGTTAGAGGTGCAGTGAGGACATTAGTGAGCCCGTGTGGGTCCACAGCAGGGCTGCACAATAAGGACGTGTCCTGCAGGAGAGTCACCAACTCAACAGGGGTGGATGGACAGGGCTTCTTCTCTCTGGACGGTATGTTTGACTTCGGCTTCGGGCGCTTGGTGCACAGCTCTCCCTTTGGGTCCCTGAAACCACTCAGCTTGGAGGCAATAGACCTTTTGGGCTTCTGCTTCCTCGGCCTCGTCAGCTTCTTTCTCTCCGGGTCATGGACGACACTGTGACGCTGGAGGCTCTTCCTCATGGCGAAGGTCTTCCCACAGCCCGCGTGCGTGCAGGCGAAGGGCCGCAGCTCTTCGTGGAAGGAGTTGATGTGACTCTGCAGGTTGAAGGTGGTGGTGAAGGACCTGTCACAGTCGTCCCTGGGACACTTGAAGACGACCCGAACGTCAGAGTGGACGCGCTGGTGCTGCTGGAGGAACCAGGAGTCCCTGAACACCTTGCTGCACTGTTCACACTTCAGGGCGCGCCTGTGCTGCTCCTTCCTGTGCTTCAGGTTCTCCGTCCAGGTCTTGGCCGTGAAGGAGCAGCCGTCCTCTGCGCAGGGGTAACCTCTGTGCACCTTCTCGTGCCGCTTCAGCTTGCTGGGGAAGCTGAAGCTCATCTGGCAGCCTTCGTGGGTGCACTGATAGAGGGGCAGCTGGGCGTGCTGCTCGCACATGTGAGTCTTCAGCTGCTTGTTCTTCCTGAAGTCCAGCCCGCAGCCCTCGAACCTGCACACGTACTTCCGGTGCTCCTGGCCGTGGATCCGGCTGATGTGCCTGGTCCGGTTGGTGTTGGTGGTGAAGGCCGCCGGGCAGCCGTCCACCGGGCAGCCGAAGGGCTTCAGGCCGCTGTGGGTGAGCTCATGCCGGGCCAGGTGATAGGCGCTGCTGAAGGACTTGCTGCAGCCGTCGTGCTCACACTTACACGGCTGCAGCCCGCTGTGTTTACACAAGTGAGCGTCCAGCTTCCACTGTTTGTTATACGACGCCGAGCAGCCGGAGAATGAGCAGATGAAACGTTTGTGTTTCTCCGGTTTGGTTTCCATTTCTGAGCCACCGGGTTTCAAAAAGCGACCAAAAACAGGAAAAACGTTCAACTCTGCTCCGCGCTCCGGCCACGTTTTCCGTCCTTTCACCGGCACTTCCTGTAAATCCTCGTGAAAGCGACGTCACTTCCTCAACGCGGAAGTGACGTCTACATTACCCATCGGCCCCTTGTTTTAGCTGCTTTTCCAGCTGCAGCGACGTTTGTACGTATTTTTAATCTTTCTACATAAAACTTTAACACGACAGCAACACATTTATGACCGCAGCAGAAATATATCTATTTGGGGTTGTCGTTTAGTGACAGTGTCACTCATATTTGACCGAGGGGACGTGAACGCTACGGCCGTTAGCTAACGTTAGCTTTTAGCTCTGATGCGTTCACATGCAGCGACAGTTCGTCCCATCAAACTCTACACAAATAAAAACACACATTTTAAGGCTGTCATCTAAACTTTAAAGCAACATGTAATAAATAAAGTAAAATTAAGCATTAAGAGTTGTGTGGGCATTATAGTCTCTTTTTGGTTGCACCATTTGGAAGAAGTTAGCTAGCTTCCCTTTTGTTTTTTTTTAAAGAATAAACTTTAATATCATTCCTGGTTAAAATATTAAATGTTCATTAAACACCTTCCAAGTTTAGCTTCGTGTGTTTTATGTTTTTCTTAGCAAGAGCAAAAGGGAAATGAGCTGTGGAGAGCAGCATGAATCTATAATTGTTTGTTTACATTTACATTACAATGTTTATTATGTTGTCAGTCATAAGATTTGTGTGTTGTTGTTTTTTTTAATCTGCTGAAAGAAGGTTTGAATCCACATCTGCTGTTGACCTTCAGGAGACACCATGGTGAGCAAAGATCTGCCAGCATACGCATCATTAGAAGAGTCTGTTTTTAAATATTCACCAACAAATTGTGCCTTCCTGTTTTTCTTCCAAGGGTGAACGAAAAGGAACAAACAAATACTACCCTCCAGATTTTGACCCAGCCAAGGTGAGTTTGATCGGACGGACCAGCAACCGTCAGTCTCTTCAAATCAACTTTTATCTGCAGATACTGACTCGTGTCTCCACCCGTCTCTTCATCTTTAGCATGGATCGCTCAATGGCTACCATAAAACTCACGCTCTCAGGGAGAGAGCCAGGAAACTGTCGCAGGGCATCCTCATCATCAGGTGAGCGCACAGACACAAAGAGATGATGGACCGCCGTAGGTCAAAAAAGGCAAATACTACACTGAAATCTACACACGCTGTATTTTAATACCATGAAAACAGCTAGTCTTGAATATAAAGACGCATAAAAGTGTCTCCAAATGAGTAAATGTAATACGAAATTGATTGTCATTAATTTTCATTAGACACGATAATTAATAAGGACAGGAAGTAATAGAACTTTGAGTCATTGTCTTTGTTACCTCTTTGTGTACTTTTAGGTTTGAGATGCCGTACAACATCTGGTGTGATGGCTGTAAAAATCACATTGGCATGGGTAAGTCTGAAGAAATTAAAATATTCACACTCGGTTTCACATGGTGTCTGTTTATTTTCCGTAACCCCGATGTGCTGCTCATGCAGGGGTCCGCTACAATGCTGAGAAGAAGAAAGTGGGGAACTACTACACCACGCCAATCTATAGGTAAACAGACAAACAAACATGCATTCAGTCTCTGCTAAAGTGACATAAAGCTTAAATTAAGAGATGTTTGCTTTTATTTTGTCTTCACCACCAGGTTCAGGATGAAGTGCCACCTGTGTGTCAACTACATCGAGATGCAGACAGATCCGGCGACCTGCGACTACGTGATAGTGAGCGGGGCGAGCAGGAAAGAGGAGCGGTGGGACATGGCTGAAAATGAGCAAATCCTCACCACAGGTAAAGGATTCCAGTTGGGTATCAGTAAAAAAATAAATGATATGATCAGGTTAACTCCTCTCCTGAGCTTATGATAACTTTTTTTTCACACGGAAACAGTCTGCCTGTTTTTTAAGCCACGTGATTGTTTGTTTGTTTGTTTGTTTCTTCCTTGTTCACAGAGAGGACAGAGAAGGAGAAGCTGGAGACGGATGCCATGTTCAAGTTGGACCACGGCGGGAAAGACAAGGAGAAGCTTAGAAAGGCTCTCCCCTCCCTGTCCGAGATCCAGGACTACCAGTCTGGCTGGAAAGACGACTTCCAGCTCAATAGTAGTCTCCGCAGGAAGTTCAGGGTAAGACCTTTACCTCCAGAATGTCTCTGTTACTTAGACCTAAAATACCCACCACGAGATAGTAGGCCTGTTGATACTAGATTTGTGAAATTGAGTTTTGCCACTAAAGCAACGGCTGTGTTCTCACCGACACTGCAGACGGAGAAGAAGGTTCTGGCTGAGCAGGAGGAGAAGGACAATGCGGTGAGGATGAGGACTAACCTTTCCATCCCTCTGCTGCCAGAGAAGGAAGAGGACAAGAGACTCGCAGCACTGCTGACGTACCAGGCACCCGACTGTAAGCATCCCCCCCCCCCCCCCAGAACCATTTTTTAATGTCAAGACTTGAAGACCCGTCCTGCCCAACGGCAGAACCTCGTCTTTTAGGTCACTAATATCCTGTTCCTACCAAAATCAGGATTTAACCTGGACAGGTGACAGGTCTGTGTCGCTGCTCTGAGAGACATTACTGCAGGACAAAGCGTGTTGACCTGGATGTTGTCTTTACATCAACACAGGTCAGAGCCGAAGCTGATAAATATCTGCGTCCCATGCAGCACCTGAATCTCAACTGTAGCCTTTTGCATTTCCAACAAAAGCCAGAATTTAGTGGCTCTTTGGTTTTGGTGGAACAAGAACTCAGTTCCCCCAATTCAGCTTTATATGGGAATCTCATGTTACACACCCGAGTGTTTGAAATACATTTTGAATATTATTTTGAATTTTGAAACAGACAGTTAAGTTAGTGAGAAAGAGGTGGACGACATGAAGTTCTGGATGTTTTTGATATGAAAAAAATCTAAACCAACTCAAACTGCTGCTGTTAGTTCACAGACTGTCTCATTATCGTAACTGGAAGAAATATGCAGTAAACCAAACAGTTTTACTTTAGGAATTTAGAAAATACTATTTTATAAACATTGAACCACCTTCAGGAGGATAAAGTTTGAAATCTCATGAAAATCTCTTCCTCTGTCTCATCAGCCTACGAGGACAAGCAGCACAGCAAGCGGAGAGAGATCTCGTCTCGCTCGTGGTTCAACTCACCTTCAGCCGGCCCAGGCGCTGTCGGCGGCGGCCTCCTCCACAGGCTGGGTCAACAGGGGAAGGAGGCGGCGGTGGCCAAAGCCCTGGGCTCCTCCCACAGCCCGCTGATCCGCAGACGCACAGGAGGACCGGGGGTTAAAACAGAACCCTGCGCCACCGTCACCCGCAGAGAGTCCAACCCTGAAGTCACCACCACACGTAACGGGGAGGTTTCCAAGGTCGCTCAGGGGACACCAGGAGGCTCAAATACAGCCGTTAGACCAACGCAAGCAGGTCTGGACATCACAGAGACAAACAACAGTGTTAGAACCACACAGGAAGAGGATAAAGGACCAGTGAAGGCGGAGGACTATGAGAAACAGAACGACACAACAAGAGCAGCAGTCACATCCTTGGTGGCGGATTACAGCGACTCAGATTCAGATCCTGGACTGTGAGCCAGCAGAGAGATGAATGGGACAGTTTCTGTTTTCAATCAATGAGGGCCTTATTTTCCTGAAACACAAACAGATTATCATCACCAAACATGTAACTTCTCAACAGATCAGAGAGAGTTTAAGACGTCATACAGACATATTCCATCTAAAGTAATGTCACTGATTTCAAAATGATTTCAACTACAAAAATAACTTAAAATATTTGTTTTTCTTTATTTTCAACAAAACGGAGAAAGCTCTGAAAATTAAACGTAAAATACAGTTTATTGTGTTCTGTTCTTTGTTCTTATATTTTGTATTTTGAGTGGAAACAACATCCAATCTGCACGTTTTGCATCCAGACCCAGAATCCAAGACGCTTCCATTCAGGACTGACTTTCAGAAATCCCTTTTAAAGGACCAGTGTGAAGGTTCAGGGGCATCTGGTGGTGAGGAGGCAGATTGGAGCCTGTTGAACACCCCCCCCAGCTTCTGAATGTGTCAGAGAACTAATGGTGGTGACCTTCAGGTAACACCAAAACTCCTCGTTAGAGCAAGAATCTGTTTTTTTCCATTCAGAGCTACTGTAGAGAAATGGCAGTTCAAGGAGGAAGAGGATCTGCTCCCTCTGCAGACCTGAAGGACTCGTGCTCAGCCAAAGCCCGAATCCTGAATCCACTCTGGTCCCTTCAGCAAGATCTTTGACTTTGTGCCTCATTATTATTGATTTCAGTTTGTTTTGTAGCAAACTAACCTGAAATCTTTACACCAACAGAACAGATTCCTGCAGTTATCGACGTTTGGTGATGTTTTCACTTTGGATGGGATGATTTACGATTGTTAACCCCCCCCCCCCCCCCCCCCATTTACCGATGAAAGACTAAAAGGAAACATAAACATGACACAGAGTCGTATCCAACCAAAAGCCAATTGAGAAACAATCAACTCGCAAGTTAAATTAAGAACACACAAAAAAAAAAAAACAACACTTTGACGGGTGGCCAAAAGGAGAGAGAAAGGAGGGCAGATGCCCCAAACCTGCCCCCAGAGGGCAGTTGGACTGGACTCCATCCCTCTTCCCAGATCAACCCAAACACATATCTCACAGCCTGAAAGCAGGAACCACAACTGTAAAAATAGCACAACCGAACCATCAGAAAGGAGGAAGAAGAATAAACCTGGAGGATCAGTCCTCCTTCGGGGGTTTTCACAGATCAACATGTACCTTAGATGGCCAACAGGGGGAAACAGTCATTTATCACAAATCAGGACAAAAGACTGAATAAGTTGATTGTGGTTTTTGGTTTGTGTGAATATCTTCACAGGAGTGACTTAAGTAATGCAATTCAGCTTGACTTTATGTTTTTAAGGGTTAATTTCTTTAAATGAAAAATACGTCTAACTAATAAATGTTGCCATTTCATTTATACAGAGGAGCCTCGTGATTTCTAATCATCTACTTTCAGATTGTTAATATCCAAACTGGGCTTTAGCAGATGTGTGTTTCTTCACAAAATATAAAGCAACATGCTGTTTTCAAGAGTTTAAAGGAGATTGATTGACTGTGAAGGCTTAGAAGACCTTTGGATATTTGTTCACAGATCTAATCTTTAAAATCACTCACAGTCTTGTCGCATTGACAGTGAGGGTGATACTGATGATTGATCATGAAAACAATGATGTCATCAAACCCACTTGATGCTTTCGTGGTGAAATTGGATCTTTTCCAAAAATATGTGGCAATAACTTTTAATTTTTGGAATACTTTTAGAATGGAAATATTTGATTTAGCTTTAACAGGGACGAAGTATGAGCTTTTAGGTTTGTTTTTTCCGGTGCAGTAAGGATTGATTTAGGTTTAAATAATCAGAAGAGAGATCTCCTTCAACCAGGGAATAATCAGAGATATTTAGCTCTGTGTTTTATCGATCAGAGGGCGGGGGGGTCAGAGGCTGTTATATTCACTGACCATCTGTCTGGTGGTCACAGTCCACTCAGATTCCCAGTCAGTCAGGATGGGTCTGTGGACGCTGCACACCTTTTTACTCGTTCTTCCTCTCTGCAGAGCTGACATACCGTTTTCAAGATTTTATGGAAGGTAAAAAAAAAACAAAAAACTTAATTGCTTCACTCTGTTTATTTATCAGCCGTTCCGTTTTACTAAAGAAGCTGCTTCTTTTACAGGGACCTATGGAGAAACAAGTAAGTGTGTGAGTGTGTGTGTGTGTGTGTGTGTGTGTGTGAGACTGAGCAATAATATGCAATAAGTCTGACAATTCAAATTGTTCCTGAATCTGCCTCCAGATTTATATCCATTGACGACTTCTTGGATATTCAGGGGTAAGTAAACAAAGCTTATATGAATAAATATAGTAAATACTGTATATAAATTATCTGTATGTTTATATTAAATAAGAAAAATCTTTCAGAATAATGTTTAATTCCATAAAAGTATCCACTAAATACTGTTTGCAGATTGAATCTAATGGGGGCTGCTTTTTAATGCAGCAATTTATCACTTTTATTGTATTATTATTTAATAATTTTGCCTTTTTAACTTTTATAGTTTCAACCGATTAAATACATTTATTATTACAAGCTTTTTAAAATTGAACCAAACTAACAGTTTTATTGTTTTGTGGGATAAATAATCACTTTCCTTTCATCTTTTTTTCAAGTCTCATATTCAACCACTGAATAATTATCATGCTTTAATAGCACAAGCTGTTTATTTAATCTTTGCTTTCATTTCTATCACTTTCTGTTTTGTTGACTTGCAGGATAGAAGGATTCAGGGACACAGTTAGCAATGCTCCGAGGTACAGTTCCCTTTTTTATTATTATTATTAACGGCTTTACTTAGTTGTTTGTTGTTACCCATCAGTTCTTAGTAACTTTTGTTTTCCTTTAAAGCACATTTTGTTTTAACACAGTGCAGGATCAACAGTTGTTCTCGCAAAGTCCTCGAAAAGTCTGATTGTGATTGTTATGCTGATTTTAAACCCTTTCATGTGCTGTTTTTTTTTCACTATTGCATTTTATTTTTAGTATTTCTTCTAAGTGACTAAATATTGTTTGGTTATGTTCAGCTGCTCTGTAAATCTTCAGACTGTGTCATGTATAATAATGTATCTCATGCAGGTTCACCGTGTTGGCTCCAGACCTGATGAGGACCGACACCGAGGTGAACCTTTACCTGCAGGCCGACAGTATGTCCAGTCCGCTCCCGGTCCACATCACCATCCAGGACTACAAGAAGTCCATCACACTCCTCCATGACTCCGTCACTCTCAATTCAGGCAATGACTTCTACACCCTCAAGACCATAAAGGTGACTTGCCGGAACCACAGCCAGAGGAATCTGGATCAAATCTAGGAGACACTGTGATCAGGGTTTATTGTGAAAGCCAATCATCTTTGTTATGACTCCATCTCCATCCTGCTGAATGTCTTCCTGTTTCTCTTTTCCTTTTTTTCCAGCTTCCCTCAAATCATTTTGATCGCGACAAGAAAAAGGACAATTATGTGTCTCTGAAAGTGAACTTTGAGGGCTTCTACGTCGAGGAGAGGTTGATAATGGTGTCCCTTCACACCGGCTACATCTTCATCCAGACGGACAAACCCATCTATAACCCCGGAAACATCGGTGAGGACCAGGGAGTTCATTAATGACAGCGAGCAGCTGGAGAAAAGCTGGATCAATTATTTAAAATAAACTTGACTTTCTGTTGTGACGGTCACAGAAACTTCCACTTAAAGTTGTTGTCTCTCCCTCCAGTTCACTTCAGAACCTTCGTGTCCTCTCCATACTTCAAGGCCATGGAGGAATCCATCACTATAGAAATCCAGGTAAACAAATAAATGATTAGTCAAATAATCTTATACAATTAAAAATGTTGTTATTCTTCTGTTTCAGCCTCTGAAGTGAAGAAAAAAATTCAAATCTTAAAAGTTTGTCCTTTGGCGTCATCAGTCTGCTCTCTGGTCTAATTTCCTCTAAATTTAAAAAGGAACAATCATTCATCAGTCAATGTTGTATTAAAGGCTTAAAACTGTAAATGAACTCATTAAGAAAATGTTACTAAGCTAATAAATTTAGTGATAAAAAGCAGGTTTAGGGCTCTTCACTATTCATACGTGTGTTTTTGTGTCACTGTTTGGTTTTAGACTTTTTGTCAGACAGAACAAAACTCCTGAAGATGTAAATGATTGGGTGCAGCCAAAATTAATAAAACATCCTACTGACAAGAACGACCTTCATGCAAAAAAAAAAAAAAAGTTTTTGGTTTTGCTGGAATATTACAGGCGTAAAAAGGGGCAAAAATCTTTATTTCTGGGTTTTACTCCTTCACATTTCCTGGTGTGTGTTCCAGAATCCGGAGGGTTTGGTGGTTAAACAGCTGTTACGATACAGAGCTGTGGACGCCATCTTTTCGGATATATTTGCTCTGTCTGAATTGGTCAAGTAAGATCTTTTTTTTAAATTTAATTTAATTTTTTTTTATTTATCAGTGAGCTGTGCAGCTTCTATCTTGGTCTTTAGGTGCACATTACAAAAACAGTACAGTCTTACAGGACTGAATAAGTCTGTGTTTGATTCACTCTCTCTAACTTTGTCTGCCAGTGAAGGAACATGGAAGGTGACGGCAAAGTTTGACAACTGGCCGCAGAACAGCTTCAGCACTCAGTTCCAGGTGAAGAAGTTCGGTAAGTAAATGAATCCATTTATTTTATAAGAAGACAATTTGTTCGGCTCAACCCTGAACGGCTCTCTAACTGTGTGATTATTTTCTCACACTTTTTGCCTTTCAGTGCTTCCCGCCTTCAATGTTACGTTGACTCCGAGGAAAACCTCCATCAGCCTGGACGACAGCGAGCTGGAGGTCGAGGTCCAGGCCAGGTCAGACCTTCATGCTGGAAAAAGTGTCACAGCAGTTTATCATCATCATGTCTAACCGTCTTCACCTCATCTACAGATAAATGTTTGATGCTTTCAGATAGCCCCAAAAAGGTCCCCGATGTTGGGACTTTAAACCCGTTAACGAATTGAACTGTGATTCAGGTACCTGTATGGGAAGCCGGTAAAAGGGACGGCCTACGTGCTGTTTGGAGTGCAGATAAACAACGAGATGATGAGACTCCCGACAATGAAGCGGGTGACAGATGTAAGTCCCCCCCACCCCCCCCATTTTCCAAAGCTTCTGCACGCTGTCGCTGCTCAGAGGAGATATTATAACTTCCTGTCTTCCAAACACAAGATGGCCGAAGCTCTCTATGGCCCCTTTAACTAGCAGCAGCAGCGAAACAGCCTTTATGTCTGTCTGATGTTTTGTAAAATGCTGTTAAATCTCATTTCCCTGCAGCTGAGCGGAGGAGTCGTCACGCTGAGCATCGGGGAGTTGAAGCGTGCCTTCCTCGACATGTCCGCATTGGTGGGCAACTCTGTGTACGTCAAGGCCTCAGTGGTGACCGAGTCAGGTGAGCCATGAAAAAACTGACTGTGAGCAGAGATTCCCGTCAATAAAGTCAATCAGGACTTACAAAGACACAAACAGAGCAGCTGAACAGAACCGTTGGAGCAATACAGCCTTCAGATTATGTTGAAACTGTCTGCTGTGTTTGTTCAGTCAGTCTCGTCTTGTTTGCACCAACTAAAAAGACCAAACTTTCTAAAATGTTGTAATGAGGCCAGAGTTTAAAGTATGCCCTGTATTTACTTTCCTCCTCTGTGTCACAATTTGGGAAATTAAGGGACATGTTGCTTCTGATGTGGGAAAAAGCTCTCCTCAAAAAAGATTTAAGTTCATGTGTAGAAATAAAACCTGGTTTCATGAACAGAAAAAAAATTAATTGTTGAAACTGAAGCAGTTTTTTTTTTCTGTCCTGAATTATGACGATCCCTCGAAAACACGAAGGCACTTTAGAAACATGCTTTTGAATCTTAATGTTTTTAATATAAATGTTATTTATTAAATATAGATTGTTTGTTTTGTTTGAGGATAACTTTTCCTTCATTCTGATTTGAGGAAACTCTCCTGACTTGAAGACATCGACCCAAACAATGACACACTGCCTTAAAATCTGAAAACATAAACAGAATTTTTAAAAATGTGCAAAGGGTCCATTACAACTGTGATAAATTTATATTGAAGTGTATTTAAAAATGAAATATGAGATAAAACCTTTGAGTAAAGGCTCGTGTTATTGGTTGTTTCCTTTTCTTTGGCCTTTACAGGCGGCGATCTGGTTGAAGCTGAAAAAAGAGGGATTAAAATCGTGACGTCTCCTTACGTGATCTCCTTCAAAGAAACGCCAAAGTACTTCAAGCCAGGCCTGCCCTTCGACCTGAGGGTAAGGCCCTGATCTGGGTTTTCAGCTGGATCCTCGTGATGTTGGATCACTGTGACTGAAAGACTCCTCTGTCCAGATCCAGGTGAGCCACCACGACGGGTCGCCGGTGCAGGAGGTCCCGGTCAAGGTGAACCTGCTGGACTCTCCGCTGGTCGTCAGCCACGGCTTCACCACGGCCACCATCAACATGCCGGCCAACGCAAACCAAGAGACCAACATCATCGTGAGTCTGACGCCACTCTTCCTTCTTTCTACTGTCGGCTGAAGCTGATTGGGCGGCCTCATTTTTCTCCCCTTCACCTCTTCGTAGAAGTTTTCTCACCAGAAACTCCCCAGATAAAAAAAAAAAGAAAAGAAAAAACACCAAAGAAGCTTGTTGAGTTAAATATTCAAACCCAAAAGGGCAACAATATTCAAGACTGCTCTGCTGCAACAAATAGACAGTCTTTTATATTGTGTTAATATTTTAGGTGCGTTGTGCATCATTTTGAAGACACTAACAACTAATTTCTTGATCTTCTGAGGTCTGTGAGCGTTGACACCTTCTTATTTCGGGCCTGCTCAGTGTTCAAAAAAGGCTTCGGGTTCACGAGGACTTGTTGGTTGATTTGTTTCACAGGCAGAGACCACCCAGGCCGGTCTGAGACCGGATCAGCAGGCCAGACATCAAATGACCGTCCAGGCCTACAAGCCCTTTAACCAGGACAACCAAAACTACCTGTACATCTCCTTAGGGAACAGCCATGTGTCCTTAGGAGACGGACTGTCCCTGAAGTTGACCATCAAAGCTGCAGACCGGATACAAAGAGGTTTTATCAACAAAATCACCTACCTGGTGAGACAAGACGACCTCATCACATCTCCAACACACATCTGAGCAGAACCGTAACTTCCTCCCCTGAACTCTCTGGGCTCTCTCAGGTCGTCAGTAAGGGTCAGATCATCTTCGCCAAATGCTTGGACGTGGCCGACCAGACGGTCACCAGCGTTCCCCTGACGGTCACCGCAGAGATGATGCCGTCCTTCCGTTTTGTGGCGTTTTACAGCATCCCCTGGCCGGGAAAGGAGGAGGTGGTGTCCGACTCCATCTGGGTGGATGTGGAGGACTCCTGTGTGGGAGGGGTGAGTTTGTGCAGACCTCTTGTTTGAAAATACCAGATTTAGTATCGAGTTGTCGCACTGAAGTCATTCGTTCCACATGCACTTTAGAAAAAATCAGCAGACTTTCAGATCCTGCTGCCGTCGATTATACGCGTAGACGGTATCTGCAGATAAGAGTAGATGTAATGAAGAATGAAGTGATGAGATGAGTGTGTGTAGACAATCAGGTGCATCTTATAAAAGTAAATGAAACACAGAATAACATCATGGCGTTCTTCTGACTTTGTATCATTTTTCAGGGCCTAAAACAAAGTTGTGATCCCTCCTGAACAAAATCAGAGTTTTTCGCTGTTCTTTCTTTGTTGTGCGTTTGTGTCCTCAATCATTTTTCATCTCTCTGTCTCGTAGCTGAAAGTCGGGCCGGGGACCGACTCGGTCCAGCACTACGCGCCTGGCGACGGCTTTAATTTTCAGGTCAAAGGTGAGCCGGCGTCAAAGGTCAGCCTGGTGGCTGTGGACAACTCCATCTACCTGCTCAGGAAGGACAGACTCACGCAGAATAAGGTGTGTTTGGGTGTGTGGATCAGTTTTAGGGTGAGCACTGTATAAACCGTACACAATAATAGTTAATGCTGACTAATTAATCTTACTGATGAGTTTATAACTTCTGTAACGAGAAAAATAATCTTTATCGTGAAGTGTCACACATGAACATCTTTGCTATTATTATATTGTATAAAGATAACGTGAATATATAACTTCTATAATAATAACCCCCTCCCCCCTTTTTAACAGTTTTAAATAACAGTGACTCTTCCAATAAAAAGCTTTTTTCTTCACCTTGGTTATATTGTGTCGTATATTCATAAATGAAACTGCCCCTCTTCTCTCAGCTTTGGGACGTGGTGGAGCAGGGAGACATCGGCTGCACCCATGGGGCAGGAAGCGAGGCCGGCTCGGTGTTCACGGACGCCGGACTGCTCTACTTCTCCAGTGCTGGCTTCAAAACCAAACTCAGAGAAAGTAAATCTGATACTGTCTAATAGTAATAATAATGTAAAATATAGTTTATTTTATTTATTAAATATTATAATAAAATCATTGAACTGACCTGCTCAGATTGAGGGAATAACTAAAAACTGAGCTGTTGTAATTATCCTGAGTCTGTATTCAAAACGTTATTTACACCAAGACCTCCTCTTCATCAGCCCTGCAGTGTCCAGGCAGTATGAGAAGTCGGCGCTCCGCTGAACTGCTGCAACGTAAAGCTAGGCTAGGTGAGTCTCCCTGAATGAGCCGTCGAGTCCTGACCCCCGAGTCCAGTCCAGCATATTTATATAAAACTTTAGGACGTTGTAAAAGTGTGAACAAGTTTCAGTCCTGAGTGAGAAACCCCGTGAGGTTTGGGAAGCAATAATCATTTAGATCCTGCTGTAATTCCCTTCATTGGTTGCTTCATCACGGACACTGATCAGGTCCTTCTGTCCTCAGAGAGTCACTACAGGCAGGAGCTGCAGCGTCGCTGCTGCAGAGACGGCCTGAGGGAGATCCCCATGTCGTACTCCTGCACACGCCGCTCGCTCTACATCACCGAGGGCTGGGACTGCATGAGGGCCTTCCGCCACTGCTGCTCCGCCTTCAGGGACGAGGTGTTTGACACCGCCAGGCCCACCACCCCACCACCCATCACTCCTGCCCCCAGCACAGAAGATATTTTCCATCTCAAAACCACACCCAGGCCATTTTCACGTGTATATTCGCGAGTGCTAAAACGTAAGTACTGAACGACAACCTGATTACGTTAAAAAAAAAAAAAAAGGAGAAGTAGCTTTAAAATTGAACTTGAAGATAGGAATAAAATAACTAAAGTTAACCAGGTTTGCTGTGTTGGTTTTAGCACAAATTACTGAGAATGTTATTGATGTTACAGGTTTTACTTTTATATTTTCTTGTTTGCAAATGTCGGATACAAACAACCTGCCTTGGTGAGTAACAGTAAATGTAATCACTGTAAATATTTATCACCACTAAGGGAACCTTTAACAATCCAGGAATTTGTGTGTATTACAGATTTTATCAAGCAGAGTTACAATAAGTTTGGATTGGTGATATTTTTGTTTAAATGGGTCTCTCTTTTATTTTCTTTAGTTTTAGTTTAGTTCTTAGTTTCAGTGTTTCTCTCTTTTGTTTTTTCATTGTCTGGGAGAAGATTCAGAAGGTCTGAAGAATGAATCATTGTGTCATAGAAACTCAACTAAACATCAAATCACTGAGACACAGGTGGAGTCAGTAACAGATATGAATCTATTCCAACAGACCACTTAGCAATGGCTCCTCCACGTGACATTCCGGTATTCAATGCGCCGCCTGTTGTGGCTCGAGGGGGCAGCAGAACCAGAGGAATGTACCCAAAGGAAGTAGAGCCGATGCCGGGCCTTCCTGGCATGCCGGGCCTTCCTGGCATGCCGGGCCCTCCTGGCACGCTAGGAAGGCCCAGCTTCGGCTCTTCCCAGTGGGAGTACATAGACGAGGATGACGTGTACTTGCGGTCCAAGTTCTACGAGTCATGGCTGTGGAAGGATTTTAAACTGCCCAACAAGCGGGGGGAAGACGGGTGAGTCAAAGATTTAAATCTGCTCCAGCATCAGCACCAGTCTGTAGATCGGATCTGGTCCTGGTCCTGGATCTGGATCCTTGTGCGGCGATTTGATTGTTTCTGTGATCAGAACAAAGGAAGCTGAAAACAGAGGGACTGGTCTGCCTCTAAAGCCTGAACAGGTTGTAAAAAAAAAAAGAAGTCAGATTCTATTGAAGTCTATGGGAAAATGGCCCTACTTCTTACTTCATTTATTAGCTCAGTAAACATTTTCCTCAAGAGCTGTTTAAAAATACATTGAATACTTTTTAAACTATGGGGGCAATTAGACGATAAGGCATCGGATTGATTAGGGGGCGTGGCTAGAACATGATTGACATAATGTGGCACAGAATCAGGATGGCGTGAAGAGCAGGTCAGATCCAACCCTCAGTCCACCTCAGCTCCTCCAAATGGTTAAAGAAACAAAGATGGCCGACACCGGAGGCCTTAGAATGGCAGATTGGTGACCGATGGCTTTTGAAGGATTGATACTTGGTTTGAAGCAAGAATGTAGAAGAAGTGGACAATGGGAATTTTAAATGGGTACAAGCTTGACAAAATAATTCATATTGGATGAGAAAAATAAGATTGTGTCAAAAAAAAAAAAAAAAAATCTCATGACTGTTAAATTGCCTCTGCTGAAAGTTTGTGACTCAGCTCGTTTGAGTCTTTGGTTCAACTCCACAGGGGGCAAGTAAACAGTAAAGAAGTTTCCCCTTATGGATTCAAAGATTCAACAGGTTGCCATGTTGTTGTTTTCATATCAGCTTAATTGATTTTTAAATCATGAATCAGTAACCCCAAAATCTACAGTTGAATTACGCACAACTGTTATTTCCAATTGGCATCAACTAATCAGTAGAATTTTGCCAAAAGCTTCAACTTTATTTTCGGAAACATCAAAGTCCATGAGAGTTTAAAAAAAACCCCCAAAAAAACCCAAACAGACCAAACAAAGGAGTCATTCAATACTTTTCCATAAGAGGAACAAGGCGGCTGACATGAAGCCCATCTGAATTTGGACACAAACATGGAGCTGTTTGTGTTTTTGTAACGTCCTGCATCTGACGGATTAAAGTGCTCAGCAGTTTCAACACGTCTGTTGCATCAGGTTGAGTTTGCTCACTGACAAGCGGCTCAGGATCAATTAAGTAAACACAAAACTGATTTGCGTTAGTGCCTTCTGCACAGCCACACGTGTGTGTGTGTGTGTGTGTGTGTGTGTGTGCACGTGCACTAAGACAGCTGCTGTCTGTGTTTATCCAAAGTTAATGTTTTACAAGTTTGTGTGTTCAAACATCAGAAAATCAAACTGCAGTTTAATCCCAGATTTTGAATCTGAATTTAAATCCAGAATTGATCCAGAAGTGGAAGTATCCCGACCATCATAGTGTATAAGAGCCAGAAGTGTTCTTCAGCCGAGCTGTTCTGTATCTGTATCTGGTGATAACACAGATGTTTACATTTCATCCACAGGTTTGCATTAATGAATCTGGTTAACACATTACCTGACAGCATCACAGAGTGGGGAATCTTGGCCATTAGTGCCTCACCTAATACAGGTAGGAGGAATAGGAAGTGAGAGACGGACTTGAAATGAATCAAACTACTGGTCAAGAATGGTTTAGAAAAGCTCAAATCTCTCTAAATGGGTCGACCAACAAGCTGGTTGACTCTCCGTGGCTGGATCACATAAACAACCCCCCCCCCTTACTGTCTGTAGGTTTCTGTGTGGCTGATCCGTACAACATCAGATCATGGAAGAGGTTCTTTGTGGACCTGAAGCTGCCACATTCAGTAGCGAGGAACGAGCAGGTGGAGATTAAAGCTGTGATCCACAACTACGGATCCTCCAACTTGAATGTAAGTCATCGACGAGCGAGCGCACACATTTTGACTCAAAACCACAGATTTAAAGCTGTGCTGGTGTCTAGAGGGATGAGAGATGGAGTCAGTAAGTTCTTGAGCACCACAGACAAATGGACCAAATGACCTGATACTCGATACGAGGAAAGAAAAAGTCAGGAAATCACGAATAAAGAAAAGTTTCTTTGTAAGTTTGAGTACTGCTGCAAGTCCAGCATCGAACTTTATTCCTTTGGAAAGAAGCCATCTTGGTTTGACCCCAACTTGTCACTTATTTTTTTCTAAAGAAGCTGACATGCTTCCTAGCTGGCTCGGACCGTTTCCGATACCGAGTCAGTGTGTTGTGCTGATGTTGTTAACCTGTCGTGGCTGGTTGTGGCTCAGGTGAGGGTGGTGCTGCTGAAGACACAAGACATATGCAGCGTTGCCTTCAAGGGCAGACACACACAGGAAGTGGAGCTGCCGGTCGGCTCCTCCATCGCCGTGCCGTACACCATCGTCCCGCTGGTGGTGGGGAAACTTCCCCTGGAGGTGATGGTGCTCGCAGGAGACGCGTTGGGCAGCGACCGCGTTCAGAAGACGCTACGGGTGGTGGTGAGTGACGGCTGATGTTATCAGTCTTGTTTGCTTTAATTTCACAGTAGTTTTATTTCTGTGATTTAAATCAAAGAAAATCAGCCTTTTCTTTACAGATGAAATTTGATAAAAAATGCCAGAAATATTAAAAGTTCTGCTTATTAATAATAATAAAAATAATAACAACTGGTTTGTGAACTCAAACAGCTGGAAGGAGTGCAGAAGACTAAAGTTTTCAGTGAGGTGTTGAATCCGTCTGCCGCAGGAGGTAAGATTTTTACATCTCAGTTCAGCTGAATGTTAACGTGCTGCGTTCTTCAGATTTTGTGTCTAAAATCTTTTTTATTTTTCATGTTTTCTGGTGATAAAGCGAGTCTTAGTCCAACATCAGAGAAACGATGGATGAGGAGTAACGTTGCTAAAAAACTAATAATTAAGTCAAATTGTACTGAAGTCTATTGGAAAATGTCACGATTTCCCTCTTGATTTTTTTTAGCTCAGTAAAAATTTTCCTACTCCCTTTTTAAAATGTGTTTTCTGGCTTTATTTGATAAGACAACTTGAAGAGTGAGAGGAAATGGGAGGGAGAGAGGTGAATGAGATACAGCGAATGAAACCTCCTTAAACTGAACCAGCGACACCGGTGTTTATGTGCCTCTACCCACCACACCACGTTTTCATAGTTTATTGTCTCTAGTTTCAAGTCTTCAATACAACATTAAGTTAAATTTTTAAATAATGGGGGAAAATAGACCAAAACCAAAATGGATGCTCTTTGAAAATTACCTAAATCAAACGACCCTGGCCATTTTCTTAAGCTCACAGATCCTGCAGGCTTGAAGCTCTCTGGAAACAGCTCATTAGTAATCACCACTGTTTGTGAAATGAGTGTTGTTGTTGTTGTTGATTTGATTTTAGCTCAGTGAATTTACTTTGTGGCTCCATATCTGTCCATCACAGGGACACAGATAGTTCGTACTGGCAAGATTGAAGTGGACTCCATCGTGCCGAGGTCCGTACCAGAGACCATCATCAATGTCAGAGGTCAGTCGCCGGCGGAGCTGTGATGAGTCTTAAAGAAAAAGAAAAAACGCTGATTCTTGATTCCATCTCTCTCCAATCTCCAGGCAACCTTTTGGCGGACAGCATCGATAACTCCATCAGCGAGGACTCTCTGGCGTCTCTGATTCGGATGCCCGGCGGCTGTGTGGAGCAGAACGTGGCCAGAATGACTCTGCCCCTCATCGCCGCCCTCTACCTGGAGCGAACCGACGACTGGGCCAAGGTGGGGGTGCAGCGCAGGGAGGAGGCAATTGGATACATCAAGAGAGGTGAGAGACGAAGATCGATATCTGCACCAAAACAAAAGGAAATGGGGGAATTGAATGATGGATGGTTGGGTGAACAGATGGATGAATGGACAAACTTCTAGTTGAGTGGATGGAAAAGCAGATGAATACACAGCTAGATGACAAGTTGTCGAGACAAACAATATGAATATTTGTTAAAAAGTCTCTTTCCTTCACGTCTGTCTTTATATTCTTCTGAGGTGTTTTTTGTTTTCAGGCTATGAGAACCAGCTGGAATACCAAAAGAAGGATGGATCCTACCCGCCCTACAAGGGGGAAGGAGCGAGCACATGGTACTGCCAAAAACATAACACGTGAAACGACAATAATGGAAGTTAGCTCAACTTTGTACAACAAAACGTTTTTGTGGTGCCAGATTTTCTCTCTCAGAGAAAACGTGTATTTCACTAAATGTCAGGATCACAGCATACGTGGTGAAGGTGTTCTCCATGGCTTACCCCTTCATCGCCGTCACCAAAAAGCACATCTGCGACCCCCTGAACTACCTGGTGAACAACAAACACCGCCCGAACCCGGGAAGCTTCATAGAGGAAAACCCCGTTTACAGCACGACCATGACTGTGAGTCACGCACATCTGAAGTAAAGTTTTACGTGTTGTTGCTCCCTTTAAGCATGAAAATATAAATATCCTCCCATTTCAAACGAGCACAGCATCTCGCCAATACAAAAGTGTTCACGGTGGTTCCGGCAAATTTTGAACAGTCCATCCAAATGTGGCAGAAATTGAGACAACTGTCTCTTCTCTTTTGGTCCATTCTCTCTAAACCACAGAGATCAGCAGTTTCTGAAATACTCAGACCAGCCCATCAAAAATCACTTCAATCCCCTTCCTTCTCTGTCCAGATCACAGTTTCAACTTCAGAAGATCGTCTTCACTTTGTCTTTATGCCTCAATACACCGAGCTGCTGCCGTGTGATTGGTTTATCAGAGCAGGTGTAGTTTACCGTATTATCTCCGGTACAGACTACGTTGCAGCAGAGCAGAGTCGTGTTTGGGGAGGAAACAGTGATGTGGATGAAGAATTTAATAAAGCTCCCTCTTTTCCTGTATCTCCAGGGCGGGCTGAAGGGTGATGACCCTGAAACGACCTTGACGGCCTTCGTGCTCATCGCGCTCGCTGAGGCGAAGCAGGCCAAGATCCGCTGTGAGAGTTCAGGCGTGGATGTGGAGGTGAGTTACGTGTTTGTATGCTTTTTTTTTTTAACCTCATAACGACGCCCATCTGTAGTAAAATCCAAATGTTGTAAAAACGTTTCGCTGTAACAGGTTGTTATCCAAACGACGGCAGAGTACCTGAAGAGGTCGCTGCAGGTGCCGGGCAGGAGGCCGTACACGGTGGCCATCGCTTCGTACGCTCTGGCTCTGCTGGGCGAGACTCGACCGTACGACCCGACTCAGGCGTTACTGAGAGCAGCAGCTCCGGGTATCAACAGACACTTCTGTTTGTTTTTAGATTTACTGAAGTTTTCTTTTTTCGCTTTAGTTTATTATCAACACTGAACTGATGGTCAGTTCTGTCTCCGTCCCCCAGGTGGCTCCCACTGGCCCGACCGTCTCAACACCTTGTTCAGTTTGGAGGCGACGGGCTACGCTCTGCTGGCGCTGGTGAAGTTGGGCCGCATGGAACAAGCTGCGGCACCGTTCAAGTGGCTGAACAAACAGAGAGGAAGAGGCGGCGGCTTCGGCTCCACCCAGGTACCAACACTTCTTTCCTTTGCTTTTCTTGGGAAAACGGTGCTATATGTTTGATTTGTTTCCCTTCTGGTTTCTCTCCTAGTCCACCATGGTGGTGCTCCAGGCGCTGTCGGAGTACATGATAAACGGACCCCCTTCTGGGGACAACAACTTGGATGTGCGCATCAGGATAAAGGGACGTAAGGAGGTCAGCATCCGCTTCAACCGCGACTCGGCCTACGTCTCCCGCAGCACCCGGGTGAGTTATCGTAGGGGGACGTTAAGAGTCATGAAGCGGCGCACTCAGGCAGATGTGTGTCACTAACTCTGGTGCTGTTGTTGTGTAGTTGCCTGCCAATGCTGATCTGGAGGTTCAAGCAGAGGGGAGCGGACAGGGAATACTGGAGGTACGATCACATTCTCACAACCGTGCGGTCCAAAGGTTCAAATGTTGAGGAGTTTTTAATGATAATGTTTAATGTATCTCCAGGTCGTGACCTATTACAACCAAATACATGAAGTGGACGAGAAACAACGATGCAAGCACTTCGATCTCCACGTCGCCATTGAAGAATCCAAAGGTAACAAATGGAGATGTCGTTAGTCAGTCCTGTTTTTAGGGTTTTTGCTCTTGTTCCGTTAAAGGAAGTCATTCTGAAGTTTTCAGTAACGATGGAAACCTCTTGGATTGTCCCGTTTCTTCCATGTGTTGGTAAACAAACAGAGCAGGAAACAAACAAACCAAAAAAAACAAAAACAAAACCTGAAAATATGTTACAAAAATGCGGCTCATTCTTTGTTTTGGTCCTTCAACAGACAAGCCGACACCAGATGTGGAGAAATTTTTCCAGATGACCATCAAAGTGAGGTGGGTTGCCGGTTTGATGGAGGTTTCTGTGCTGCTTCAGTATGTTTGCTCAGCGCTTTTCTTTTCTCCTCCACAGAGCTTTAGGACCCAACGACGTCAGGATGGTGGTCCTGGACGTCAGCCTGCCTTCTGGATTCAGCCCGGAGAACTCGGACCTGGAGAAGGTAACACACCTCAGTGTTTAAGTGTTCAATCTCCTTCAGATAGAAGTTAGTACTCGGTTGACCTGCGCCTGGTCAGACAAAGGTGGCTGACTTCTTGTTTTTATGTGTTTTTTGGTGTCCAGTTGTCAAACTCGGTGGACCGCTACATCAATAACTTCCAGGTGGTTGATAACCTGAGTGACAGAGGCGCTCTGATCATCCACCTGTTCAAGGTAACTCCTTCAGGCTCTTTAAGTTTTTTTTCTTTTTCACTTTTGTCTCCATTTATGATTAAAGTTTTTTCACAGTAGTCTCAGGTTGGCTTGGGATTGCCGCTGCACTCGAGTTGACCTCTTTCCAGTACGAACTAGTCAGCTTCTTCTTGTTACTGCGTTCGAGACAGAAGTACTAACAGCACATTACTGTACTGTAGCTTTCCCAAGATGACCATGGCAGCCATCTTGGATTTTTAAGGACCTCCCAGTTCCAAAGAATTGGTCCGTCAGTGTCTCTTCTCATCCGTTCAGGTGTCGCACAGAGAGCCCGAGATCCTGATGTTCAGGCTTCAGCAGCGCTTCAAAGTCGGCCTCCTGCAGCCGTCGCCGGTGACCGTCTACGAGTATTACACCCCAGGTGGGGGCCGGACGCCGCAGCTCATCACACCTGCCTCTGCACTTTGTTGCTGTATTGGAACTTTAAATATTGTGTTCACTCTGGTTTTCTGGCTCCATCAGACCATCGCTGCACTCGAACCTACAACCCCAACGTGAACTACGAGGACCTCAGTCGTATCTGCAGAAACAACGTCTGCCGCTGCACACAAGGTGTGTGTGTGTGTGTGTGTGTGTGTGTGTGTGTGTGTGTGTGTGTGTGTGTGTGTGTTTTTTTCACTTTACGTTATGTTTCCTCTGACTCCAGGCGACTGCTGCCTCCCCAAAACTGACAGTGAAAACTTCAACAATAAAGACAGAGAAACGTTCGCCTGCAAGACCTTACACCACGGTACGGTACAACACACACACACACACACACACACACAGCTGAATTCAGTTAAGTGGAGCCTCACGCCTTCACTCTGTGGTTTCCAGTCAAATGCTTAAAAAATATTCCAGTAAGAACTCCGCCTACATCCTCTAACTAAACCTCCATTTGCATTCTTCATCATATCACCTCCTCTGGTTTAAAATACCTTGAGTTCCCTGATCACAATAATGTGATGAATTATTTGCAAGTCCAATGCAAAAAAATAAGGTTGATAAAGGTAACTGGATGAAAGAAAGGAAGAGAGAATTATGAACTGAAATGTGCTTTTGTATGAAGCAGGATCAAGGATCAATAAGTTAAGGATTTCTTAACTTATTCATTACTAAGCCTTGAAAATTGTTTTACTCACGCTGGCAGTGAGATAAAGATCAAGTGCACATCAAAAATCTATGTTAGGATTCATCCACATGTATCAAGTGTCCCTTTTTTAAATTCATGTTCTAATTTTATATTTAAATTCTTAAAATTTGGCTCATGGCTTCAGGTCTCATCTGGAAAAACCGAAGAAAAAAAAAAAAAAGTCAAAGCTAAAGACCGTGTGTGTAAATTCAGTTGTTTTGTTTCAGTTTTCAAGGTGAAGGTGCTGAATGTCGAGCAGAATTACTACGACAAGTACATGATGGAGATCGTGCGTGTCATAAAAGAGGGTGAGTAAACGTGTCGCACTTACGACATCTTTTTAATCCCTCAGCCGGCTCAGTGGCAGCCATGCAAAGATGGTGTGCTTCTCCCTCTGTTTTGAATATCTGCGGTTCACTTTCACTTCTTCTTTCTTTGAGTGAACAGATCCAAGTTGTTTGATTTATTTATGCAGCATAATTCCGTTTTTTTTTTTTTTTAAGCGTTAATGTCTTTTTCTCCATCATCCAGGTGAGGAGGCGGGAGTTCAAGTCGGGCAGAGGAGGTTGTTCATGTCTCATGGAAACTGCAGAGAGTGGATCAACCTGACTTTGGGCGCCGAGTACCTCATCATCGGCCCCGAAATTGACAAGTGGATGGTTGATGAGGAAACAAACAGGTAAATGTGGCCACTTCACAGTAATCCCTCACTATATCGCGGTCTCAGTGCATCGCAGATTTTTTTAAATATTCAATGTAAATTAATATCGCGGTTCCCTTAGTACATCACGGGTTTCTGTGGCTGATCAAAATTGCCTTAGTCTTCCCAGCAAGAGACACGACCAATGACAGCATGCTGTCCAGTATCCTGGGTGCTGATTGGCTTAGTGACCGCAGCCTCAGTTCCCAGAATCCTAGTTTTCATCATCCCACGCCGCTCAGTTTGCTTCCTACGTACACGTCCGCTACATCGCTCAGCATCTTTATTTGTGTTAAAGAGTGTAGAAAAGGTTTATAAGAGTGTGTGGAGGCTTTATGAAAGCTTTAATATATTAAAAGTATACATTACAATACCCTGATGAAGCACTTTAGCCAATCCTGTTTCTACTTCGCGGATTTTCACCTGTCTTGGGGGGGTTCTGGAACGTAACACCTGCAATAGTCCAGGGATTACTGTATTAGATTAATTTGTGGCTTCTAGCAAAGCAGTATAGCCAGATATTTTACATTCTGAATTTGCATTAAACTATCAGTGATATTAATTTAACTATTTTTTACTGTGGTTATAATTCCCAGAGGTGAAGCCTTCAAACCACAGAAATAAATAGAGTCGGACTAACTATAAGGGAAGTGTGGCAGGATGATAAAAAGGACGCAGTATGAATAAGAAAGCCTAGACAATGATAATCTATTTATCTCTTATAATATAATACTTATAACCACACCTCTGTCTCTGTGTTTGTCAGCTTCAACTACATGTTGGGGAAGGACACCTGGGTGGAGCGCTGGCCTTCACCTTCAGAGTGCTCCAGCAACCCCAACCTGCAAGTTAAATGCAGGACGCTTGAAGCTGCTGCTAATGAACTGATCATCAACAGCTGCAGGACATAGAAGTGTCCGTGTCGCTTCCATTTTTTTTTTGCAAAGATCAACTGTGTACCCAAAGAGCTTATGCTAACTTTAATCACACTCTGTTACAAAAGCATTTTTCAACCAAAGGAGAAAGAGAACTGAAAGTACAGCCACTTAAAGTGAGCTTCTGCAAGGCAAAAGAAGAAGATGTGGAAGCACCAAACAAATTTTTAAAACCACAGTAAACACTTAAAAAGCTTTCATATGACGACTCATATGAATAGTCTCACTAACATGAAAAGTGCCGGTGAAAATATGCTACAACATATACAATGTACAGTATATACATATAAATATACACAAGGTTGGCTTTAAATGTTAAAACATACTTAAAATTATGTTAAGGGGCTCCACAATGGGCCTGTACAACTGAATTCAATAGGTGTCTGAAAAATCGAATAAATGTTTTACAGATTCAAAATTAAACTACGTTGGTTGGCGATAATGAACTGAGCGTTGTATTCTGTTGAAGTTTGCACATGTAATTCTGGGATAAAAGTGTTTGGCTTTACCAGATCTTCATATTCTGATAGATATCAGACTGGTAGGTTTCCTTTGTGTTCAGTGGGTTGATTGTGCTGTAAACAGGTACAGCAACATCCTCTGCAGGCTCTTCACTTCTGGCTCTGGAAAGAGGAAAAAAAATAATAAGAGAAAAATATTATAGATATTGAAAGATAGAGTCTACAAGTTATTGCACACAAGAGTGATGAAAATCTGATTTCAGTCCCATGAGAAGAGCTGCTCACCCCAGGGAAGCACTGCCACTGTTCGTTTTCACTGAAGCGTACACAACATCCTCCTCCTCCACCCGTCCGCTTCCGGACGGAGCTGCTCTGACGTTGGAACGGCGGCTATTGAGCCGGTCCTTGGAGACAGTGACGGAGGTGTAGTGAAGCTCATCCTGCTGGTCCTAGTTGAGGAAACAGAGACAGCCATTAGTCTCATTTACAGTTTGATGCATTAAAAAGTTACACGAGAGGAAGACACTGAAGGAAGGAGTGTGTGACAGAGAGAAGGACATGTTTGTCATTGACCCCCCCCCCCTTCAACCTCAAAAATAAATAAATAAAATAAAATTAATAAATGTGAGTAACTTGGAAATCTGACTTTTCTCTCACACATTTTACTTTCTGTTCCTCACCTGCTGCCTGTCGTCAGGTCTCTCTCCAGACTCCTGTGTTTGTTTGGATGCCCTCTTCTTCCAGCTTTGGAGAGTTAAGAGAAGAACAAATTATAATTCTGAGAAACTGCTAAAATGATTAAAAAGTTAAATTCAAAATTAAGAAGAGTCTTTTATGTGTTTGGCCACATGAGACATCTTGAAATGTGGTATTAATTGGATACACAGTGATTGGAAACATCCATCACAGACAGAGCAGCTGTGCATGTTCATCATGTGATTATTATTACTGTGAGTGATTTCACTGACACTTTCAATGTTCCTCAAGTTTGTGAACTCATTTCAACAACGGTTGCAGATTATTTTGGTGCCTGCATTTACTCAAAACAGGATCTAGGTTGTAAAACACTACAATGTTGTAACAATTTAAAGGAAGAGTGCTTACCCCATCCATATAAACACAGAGAGGAGAATGACAGTCACTGGAACAACCACAGCTGTTGTCCAGACTGCTGATCTCCAGGCTCCTACGTGGTGTGATAAAATGACACTTCATATAGGAGATTCAAGCCATCAGAACTAATAGTAATAAAATGTACTTTTATGTATGTATTTTACGATGTAATACGATCTGTACTTAAGGTAGTTAGCTTGGCCTGTTGATAAGCTAATTAGGTTAGCCTGCACTGCACTTGAATCAATCAATCCTTCCACTATCAGATAAGTGAATCGACAACAACATAAAAAGGTCCTGTCACATTACATTAACACTATCAGCTGCTGCCAGGTTGTTATTATTACTACATTGGTGTAACAAAGCACCTGACCGGCTTTGAGTTCACATGTGTAATTATTTCCCAAACAGAGGCAACGCCTTTCTGAAGCTTACAACTCGTATTGAGAAATAAGTAGAGAAATCCAAGAGTCCAGTTTTCACATTTCACAAAATGGGAGCTCACCATGGATAAAAAGATGCCGTTTCACATACAGCTCAAAAACCAATTTAATGGAGAGGTTCACGTCCCCCTGCATGAACTCAGTGTGCTTTAACTTGTAGTAGTATGTGAGTAAGTGAAAGGAAACTCACGTGTTCTGAAAGTCAGATATAAGGTGGAGCGCTGACGTCCTCTTGTGTTCTGGACCTCACAGTAATAATTCCCGATGTGTTCAGGTCTGAGGTCAGTGATGGTGAAGATCTGTCCTGAAGCTTTTGGTGAGTCTTCATCCTCCTTGTACCAGGTGATATTAGCTGCTGGGTTAGAATCACTGCTACAGGTCAGATTCACTGAACTGCCCTCCACTATCTCAGCAGAGGGACTCACTGATACAGAGATGTTCTTTGGAGGATCTGGAGATGATTTAACACGAGTTTATTGAAAAAAAATAAACATTTGTTTGAAAAAGACCAACAAACCAAAAGCTTTAACTCACATTCCACATTAATGGAGATGTTTCCAGACGTCTTCCTCCCCAGCTCATTCTCAGCTGTGCAGTGATACTGTCCAGAGTCAGAGGACCGGATGGAGCTGAAGACAAGCTGTGCTTCTCTGTTCCACAGTGGCATGTTGTCCTTGTACCAGGAGATATTAGCTGCTGAGTTAGTGTCACTGCTACAGGTCAGAGTCACTGAACTGCCCTCCATGATTTCACCTGGAGGGTTCACTGACACAGACGGCACCTTCAGAAAATCTGGAGGAGAAAACATCAGTGTGTTAAAAAGATGGAGAAGCACAGGAGGCTGATTCTTTCCTGGACAGCCCAGAACGTTCATGTTTGTTAGATCCACAGTGGAGTAAACTCACAGACTGGGGGAGAGCCGTGATCCTCGTGTCCTTTTAAAGCACAGAAGATCTGGTCTCCTGGATGGAACCAGTCTTTATAAGAACTTTCCTTGTTAGTGACTGTCCTTCCATTCCTGAACCAGACGTAGGAAAGACGACCAGCTGGACTGCAGCTGCTGTGACACTCCAGCTCTGCCTCAGTATAAGACTGTCGGACTGTTATTATTCTGGTCACCTGCAGCTGCACAGCTGGATACAGGAGAGAGTCCTCAATGTTATTATCTGTGGTATTAGTTTGATAATTATTAACTATGAGTGTTGAGATTTTTTGAATATGATAAACTCCTTTAATTGTTCCCTGTTACAGTGATAAAAGCCTTTTCCTCTGTGTTTGTGTTGATCTGTACCTGTGACAGTCAGAGTTGTACCAGGGAAACTACTCCCCCATTCAAAGTATCCTGCTTTGAATATGAAGCGATACTCGGCTGAATCTGTCTCTCTCAGGTCTCTGATCCTCAGAGTGGAGCGTCTCAAGTTACCAAGAACCTGAACCCGTCCTGAGTACTGGGCGTCCTCACTGAGGTCCTCAGGGTGTGAACCATGTTCAGGACGGAACCAGAATTTTGATTGAACATTATAATTGTAATAACTGGTGTAAGAACATGAAATGTCCACTGATGAGCCTTTGAAGGCACAGATTCTCTTCTCAGTGTAACTCAATCTGGAGCAGGATTGATCAGAGAAACCTGAAAGATAAAAGAGTCAATGAGGTTCTGTAGCACTTCAGCACTTTTCCCATTTTCATTTCAGCTCAACTGGACTCTACTCGTCTTCTGTGATTTTCTTTTTGCCAAAACTTGTTGATCATGCTTAGTTTTTTTTTCATAGGTTTCAAATGTATCTGAGTTGATACCAGCAGATGTGATAACACTGTAGCCCACTGCTGAGTCAAACAAAATCATCACTGTCTGTATCATATCTATCATCACTGCATGAGATGACACCTTCCACTCAAAACCCCCCATTTTTAAACAGCCAGGAAACTGAACGTTGTTCATTCTAGTACATTCTGGTTTTATTTTGGCACAGAATCCTGGAACCTAGAGAAAACATGAATCTGTTTGGTATCCCTTCATATCTGTGCTGTGTTGAGCATGGTCTGATAATAAAGATTCAGCACTGAGGCCCGAGGTGGAAAAGGAAGGACATGGTACCAAATATGAGCAGAGTCCAGAAGAGTCAGGTCAAGTTGGTACAAAAGGGTGAAAAAAAAAACACGTCTGTTTCTACAGAGAGAGCAAACTGAGTCCTTCATATGATAAACACATGCAGTCATGGGACAGTCCAACAGGTTGAATGAGCCACCAGATGGAGCTCTGTGAATGGAAGACTGAAGTAAACTCACACACTGAGGGAGAAGGGAAATCCTCATGTCCTTTAAGAGCACAGGAGACGCTGTCTGAAGGATAAAAGTAGTCTGAAAAAGAAACTGTGTCTCTCCAAGTTTCCTCTCCATTCTTGTACCAGATATAAGAAGGATGTTCTGGTAGACGACAGCTACTGTGACACTCCAGAGTTACCCAAACATAATCCCAGTAGACCATTAAGTTCATTACCTGGACCTGTAGACCTGGTTTTATAAAGAGGGAAACATAATTAACCAAAAATTCAAATTATGAGCTCAGATTATTTCCAGTCCTGTTTCATTCATTTTGAATATCTGTATATTTACCTGTGACAGACAAAGTGACTCCAGGTGATCCAGTAAATTTCCCTCCTGGTTGGTTTGTGGTGAACCTGAACTTGTACTCAGCTGAGTCGCTCTCTCTCAGGTCTGTGATTCTCAGAGTGCAGTCGTTCTGACCACAGTGATACTGAACACGACCTGAATAATCAGAGTCTGTTTTCAGATCCACAGGGTCATTAATCCTACTTTTAGTAAACCAGACTGTTTCCTCAACTTTAGTGTATCGGCCATTCTTCCAGGATGGGTATCTGTAGGTGCAGTTTATTTCCACTGTGGATCCTTTTAAGGCACAGATCTGAGTAGCAGAGTAAGTCACACTCCAGGTATTCTGACTGTGTATCGCTGTAACACAGAGCAAAGGAGAAATTAAATCATATCCAGTTTGTGAACCTGCAAGAAAAAAAAATGTACATTCATAGTCTCCTCCCCCCTAAGGCTACCAGACAGTGTTGATGCAGAAGTATCTTACCTGGCACAGAGAGAAGCACAAAAAAAAATCCACACACTGCTGCTGTTAGCCTCATAGCCCTTCCTCACTGTGTGACTTCAGAGATGATAAAAAACACCAGAAAGATTAAGAAGTCTGTTATCTTCAGCTTCTGCTTTTAGGAGGATAAACGACAGAGAAAAGACTTCCTTCCTTTTTAGATGTAGCCTGAACTACAGAAATTATTATTTCTCAACAGACAGCAAAAATTTTTAAATATATACAGCTAAAAATACATTACTGCAATAAATTGTTAAGATTTCAAACTTCAGTTTCTGTTGAAAATCTGTTAAAGATGCATAGATCAAAGGAGGATAGAGTCTGTGGTACCTGTGCTGTGTGTGTGTGTGTGTGTGGTGGTGGTGAGGGTGGTGATGAGGCTATGAAGGACTTTCATTTGGCTTTGAGGAAGGAAGGAAGGCTCACGAAGCAGGATTCAATCCAGGCTGTGATCGGTCAAGAGGAGTGACTGCTGGGGAGACCGATTGTCAAACCTCGGATACAGGATGGCCTCGGAACGGTGGATCGGTTCTTTAACCTTGCAAGAGTGGTGGTGGAGATCATGGGAGTTTGATCAGCCAGTCTATATGTGCTTTGTAGAATGACAGTGCGGTTATAAGCACCTGAAGTAGAGCCAGAGTTGGGCTGGTTCAGGCATCTGATAAGGATTCCTCCTGAGTGCCTTCCTTTGGAGGCTTTCTGGGAATGTCCAACTGGAAGGAGATCGAAGGGTAGACCCAGAACACCCTGAAGGGATGACATATCCCTCCTGGTCTGCGAAAGTCTCAGGATCCCTCAGGAAGAACTGGAAAGTGTTGCTGAGGAGAGGGATGTCTGGAACGCCTTGCTTCGTCTGCTGGCACTGCAACCCAACCTCAGATAAACAGAAAAAAAAATTTAATGGATGGATCTTTTCATTTCATTTTTCTACATTAATTCTCCAATGAACACAAGCTTTTTTTTTTTTTTTTTACGCTGATCGTGCTGGAGTAAAAGTCCAGTAGTTTACAGTCACTGCTTTCCAAACTGTTTTACCACTGAGTCCTTAAATGAAACGTATGTTTCTGAAATATGAAACATAAGCATTTCAAACAAAAGACACATTTTCAGATTATGGTGGATTAAAACACATGAAAGTAGGAGGAAACTATTTGACATGATTTTTTTTCAGTAAAACATAGTACAATTGTTACATCTGCTGGCAACAACATGACACTACAATTAGACCATATGAGAGCAATTTTTATATATGAATTTTATGACCAAAATAAATTACAAGCATACAAACTCTTGGTCATGTGAAATGAACAAGAGCGATATAATATGTCCAAAAAATTCTTATGTAAGTGGATTAAGGCTTTGTTTTTAATCAGTAGTTGCATTATAGAGAATACAAGATGCCATTATATTTCAGATGGATGAAAGGTGGGGGATACCCAAAGTCAAAACCTTTTACATATATAGCATTTTATCCAGGGCTGTCAAGACATGTCCATAAAAACAAAAGGTGCCAATCTGCACTGATTTTAGACTCCGGGGATCATCAAAGTCAGTACATTTCATCCTCTGGAGACAATGAATGACTCCACAAAGTTTTATGTGGCAGAAAAACTGACTGCTCTAAATGTCAGTGAGTTTTGTTGATTGTTTGGTACAATGCAGCTGGATCCTCCTCTGGTTCCTGATGTCTGTCAAACAAATAACATGGCAGATTTCAGGAGATTATGGAGACAGTAAAAATAAAACTCATTAGTTCTTTTGTTTTGCCTTTTTAGTGAGGATGATATTCCTGAGGAGATGCTCACCTCGGGGCGGAACTGTTAAATGTGACAACACTATAATCAACAGTATCGTCCTCCTCCTCCTCTTTGGGTCTGCGGGGTCTAGTTGGTCCGATGTTGGAATAGACAGGATCTGTTTGGTTCACCGTGAACTTGACACTGGCATAGTGAATTTCATCCTGTTCCTCTGACTGATTGGTTTCAAACTGCAAAGACAAATTAATTTTAAAATCTTGAATACGTAACAATGTGGAACTCATTTGCCTGGTGTCATTCTGACATTAGGCAAGCAAGGTACCCCAAAGATTCTTCTCTACAGCTGCATTATCCAGCTTCTCCTGGTCTTTTCCAGATATGTCACCCTACACTATCCTCTTGGTTTGCTCCTGCCTCAGTTAGAGTCTCAGCACCTTCCAGAGCTCCTAATCCTATCCCTGAGGGTCAGCCCATGCACTCTTTGAGGAAAGTTGCATTCACTCACGTTTCTTGTAATTGTTACCAAGAATTTATGATCAATGGCAGGAATTAGATTCATGGTCAGTTCCAAATTTCCCAATCAGGCCCCAATTTTCTGATGAGTCTATACTCCCTCTTGACTTCCCTAAGAAAAAAACCTCATGATAGGTTAGAACATCTTCAATTAAAGCAGGATTTCAGTCCTAACTACCATCTGGTATAAACTGTGCTGCCAGACCTGCTTTTAGGCACTGAGAGCATTTGCTAGTTTCATCATTGCTTCATTGCAAGGGGAAGAATTTTAAAGAGGATTGAGGAGTCCAATGACCCCTGGGAAGAAGGTGTTACAAAGCTTTTCTGTACTGCACACAACAGCATCATTTCCAAATGGACAAATACAGATTTAAAAAAAAAAAAATAGGAAAAGATAAAAAACACTCTGAATGTAATTGGTAACATCCAAAAGAAAGATCCAAGGAGTAACCAGAAGTCAGAAATGATTTGTTTCAGCAGAGATAGATCAGATAAAATGGAAATGTTTCTTCTGCAATCTAGCAACACAGTAGAAAGGGAAATACATAGTTCGACTAAACTGCTTCTCAGTCAAATTATTTTTCGACGTGGATTTTAACTAAGCTGTGTGAATTGAACTAAGCAACAAGAAAGGTGTTGGATTTTAAATTAAACTGTATAATCTGGTCTTTACCGGGCCACTCTGGTTTGGTCTCTCCTCATAGTCAGATGATTGCTTGGTCCTCTGTTTTCTGGTAAGAACAAATAAAAACTGGTAATTATATAATTGCCGAACTTTAAGATAATATGAATTTAACAAACATTGCTTTTATAAAACAAATCTACTCACCTTATCAATTGGAAAATTGAGAGGAGTATAATAGCAAACAAAAGACCGGAGATTGTTCCGGTAGCTGCATATTTCCATGCTTTACGGGAAACTGTGAAGAAGTAGTAAATAAATAAATAAATAAACAAACAAACAAACAGACACAGAAATAAATAATAACAACAATAATAATGATTAATTGTGCTATCCATCCAATTTACAGTGTATTAAAAAACATACCCATCACAGCAGTCATCGTCAAGTTGGATCTCCGTAGTCCCCATGTGTTTTTTGCTACACAGTAATAATTCCCACTGTGTTCAGGTCTGAGGTCAGTGATGGTGAAGATCTGTCCTGAAGCTTTTGGTGAGTCTTCATCCTCCTTGTACCAGGTGATATTAGCTGCTGGATTAGCATCACTGCTACAGTTCAGAGTCAGTGAACTGCCCTCCACTATCTCAGCAGAGGGACTCACTGACACAGAGATGTTCTTTGGAGGATCTGTATGTATAAATATAGTTTGTTATATATATATATATATATATATATATATATATATCTTGTTCACTGAACTACAGACATAGGTAGGTACACTTCCATCTTCACATGGTCAAACTTCAAAACATTGATCCTACATTTCTCATGATTAATGAGTATTTTCCTTTAGATGTGCCTGCCTCCTTAATGTTGAGTTGTTTCAAAAACACAGACCAGTTTGAAACGCAGACTATATATATATATAGAGAGAGAGAGAGAGAATTATACAGAGGTCTTTAAGGCTGAGTAAATGACCTTGTGTTGGTGGAGCTCCTGCTTAATAAAAGACAAAGAATGGGATCATTGTAATGACTCTTCTTAGTCACATACAGTTCACTCACAATTCACATCAATAAAGATGCTTCCTGTTGCGCTTCCCAGCTCATTCTCAGCTCTACAGAAATATCTTCCAGAGTCTGAGGACTTGATTGGCTTAAACTGATGTGACTTCCCTGCGCTGAGTTCTTTATTTCCATCCTCCTTGGACAAGGTGTATTTAGCTGTTGGTACAGCATCACCATGACACTTCAGACTCACTGAAGTGTCCTCCAATATCGGACCACTATGATTCATTTGCATAGAAGGCAGCCTTGGAGCATCTGGAAGATACATCAACATAGATATACGTGATTAGAATGCACTCATATCACAGTCTGTTTATGATAACTGCATAGATAGGATAAATGAACTACATAATTGAATTACATGTTGGTGAGAATAAATGTTCTTTGGTCATAAAATCGAGCTGTAACGTGTCAGATGTTAAAACTGACACTTTATTATTTCAGATTTGGTTTAAAATTTCCATCAAAAATAAATTACTAATGAAAAGAAAGAAGGTTTGAACTCACACACTGGAGGAGAACGATTCTGCTCATGGTTTTTTATCGCACATTTATAGATGTCCCCAGAACCAAATGTGGACACCTTCCAAGATTGTCCATTTCCCACAACTTTTTCATTCTTGTACCAGATGTAGGAAACATGAGCATTACAAGTGCTGTTACAAGACAGCTCCACCTGATTCGGTTCAGTTGTTTGTATCTTAGCTATGTGGATCTGAAGGGCTGTGAGCAACAACACCAAAGTTATTTTATGCTGTCAACATATACATCATCAAACACTAACATTTGAATGACTTGTGGAGTAGGTTTTACCTGTAACAGACAATAAGACTCCAGGTTCACCAGTATATGCCAAACGTTTATGTGTTGTTTCAAATCTGAATTTGTAAAAACCTTTGTCTGCGTTTACCAGGTCTTTGATTGTCAAGGAGCAGGAACTGACAACACAGCGATACGTCACACGATTTCTATACTCGTTAACTGTTGACAGATTATGATAATGGGTCGGTGTTTTTTCCCTAAACCAGATTATATTGTTGACCTTGACCTCGGGCCTGCCCTTGACTGTGTAATCATGTGATGGGTATTTGTAGCTGCAGTTCATTGTCACTGTTGATCCTTCAGGGGCACAGATGTAGGCAGGTGTGTAGGTCACTCCCCACCCATTCTGGACCTGTACCGCTGTAAAACAAAGCAAAGCAGAAACCACATTCAGAGAACAAACTTGTTCCCACTCATTCATTTTTGAGGAACTATGTTTCCAAATCCAGGGATATCAGACCCAGGCTTGGATTAATTTGTATTATGATGACTGGGATGATTATCTTTTATTAGGGTGCTTCAGCTTTGTTCTACTCATTTAAGACAGGACATAATTTTCAAAAACCTATGAGTCAGAGTTGGAGTACCAGATACAAAATAAAAAACCTGCTTTTCTCTTTTGAAGTTGACAAACTTTTATGATGTTATTTCTGCTAGAGGGCTGAAAGTACTGAGGCATGAAACCTTAGTGCAGAACAATTTAGCAAATTTTAAATTTAAGCCATCAAGATTAAATAACAATTTTGACCAATCATGAGTACTTATTAAACATCTCATTGATTCATTAAAATTTTTTCTGGGCAGGAATTAGCTTCAACAGATGAATATATATGTCTTTCAAAAATGGTCACACACTGTTTTAAAAATGGTCACACACGGTCACACACCGCCAGAGCGGAATGTTTCCATTTCAAAACAGGATGGTGTCCCTACAACTTAGAGATACTGATATGTCATTTTAATTTTACTTTGGCATAATTATATAATTCATATACATTTTGTGATTGATAAAATTCACGTTGCAGATTCAGTGACAACACTTGGATTTTTTAAATGTCTAACTAAACCTGACCGTAGATGACATTCTGCTTGCCGTTGTCTTTTTTGTGTCCCCTGCTTATCAGTTTTGTGAGACTCTCACTTCTGCCCAGTTTTATACTCACGATAAAAGTGTCTGCACAGTCTTAAAAGATTAAGTCCTCACAATCTGAATTCACTTAGTACTGAATCAACTAAACGTTTGATTGTACAGTGAGAGTTTTAAGGATATTCTACTAATGTAACACCCTGCACCAATTCACAGGAGAAATCTAAAATTTTGGCCATCTTAAAATGAATACATTAATTTGCTTTCAGAGCAAGTATAACACAAATGATAATACATTAGTATGACATACAGGTAAAACCTAAAGGTAGATACATACACATAATAGAAATGTAGAGGTTCATTACCTGGAACAAGGAGTACAAGGATAACAAATCCTCTCGCTACTGTGGTCAAGATCAGAGGTGCTCCTCTCATCTCTGTGTGACTTGAACACAATAAAACAAGTCTGCAGTTGATTAAAAAGTAAACCCGACGCATCAAAGGCACTTCAAACTGCAGTGGAGAGTAACACTGGAACTAAAAGAAGTTAAGCTATTAAAAATAGAGATCCATTTCCTTCCTCTTTTTACATAATTTGCATGCAGGAGGGGTCAGTACTGTGCTAGTGCAGTAACTTGCAGGTGGTGCAAACAGTAACTCTCTGTGTAATCACAATTTTGACTGTCGACATTACAGTGAAAACTGGCATATTTAATCTCATCATGTGTCGAGGAAAGTTTAGTGTGTCAAAGAAACTGTCCGGGCTCCTTAAAACACAATAAAACCCATAAAAACTGGGATAAAATTGTGACATTACAAGGAGTAGATGGGAGTGACACACCAGCATGACGGGCTGTTTCTTCACCACAAATGAGAATGTGATTTACTTTCAATTTCTGCTTGATGCTCGTCATTTATAGCTACTGTAGTGGCTATTTGTCTCAAACTAAGAAAGAAGAAAATTAACTAACTAAAATCAAATCAAACTGCCACCGAGGCACTAAGGGATTGAGGAAAAAGTCCATTGTCCAGGCAAAAAATTACGCATGGTGTGGTTTTATTTCCATTGGCAAAGAGCAATGGCTTCTGCTGTCTCTCTCACCCTGGTAAAAAACCATAACCCTTCCCTGCCCCTGGCTCACCTGTTCCTTCCTTCCTCTATTTATTAACTCACCTGGTGTGCCCCAGTTACCTGATACATTCAAAATAAAAGCAGTAACAAGTAATCAAATAAACAGAAATGCTAATGTATTTATGAATCTACTTTTAAGTCTAAACTGGAACTAAACAAAGAAAAAAACCGACTAATGTTTAAACAAGATTACAAAACAATAACAAATAGCTCCAACAGCTACAACTCCTAGAGCACAAATTTATCATCTATGTGTTTAATTTTATTTTTTTTTTACCCATATTACAAAAGCTAAATGTAACCTCTGGTGATATTTGACTGAAGTATATAAAAATACAACCCCCAACAGCTAGCAGGCTAAAGCAGCCCGCTAGCTAGCAAGCTAGGCTAAAACAGCTCGCCAGCTAGCAGGCTAACAACTTTAACGCGATTTGCGTGTAGATTTTACTGCGCTGCTTTTCAGTGAAACGGTTCAAAAAGCGCCCTCAGAAACTTTTTCCCTTTGTCTGTCCGTAGAAAGCCCTTTAACCCCCTCTCGGTAAATCTGCCTCCAGCGACAGAAGAGGGGGTACAATTTCTCCACCGACTGCAGCTCCGTTCCACACTGACGGTTGCTCAGCAACTGTAACAGCCGTTCCTGGTGGCTCGGGCCGCCCCGCCCTGCTTCTGATTGGATAGACGGATCAGCGACAGCCAATCAGATTCGAGAAACTCCTGTTAGGTTGTCACCTGCTCTCGCCTGCTCTGGCTGTAAATAAGCTAACAATTCAAATTATCTTTATTGACAAGACACAATTTTAACTCTGTTGGCGCCCGTTCCTACACCTTAAGTTTATTAAAATAAACTAACTCCTCAGAAAGAGCTCCGTTTGATTATATCACAGGTATTACTAACGATCCCGAGCTTCAGTGCTGGTTTTAATTCAGCGAACAGAGCTGATAACGAGGGGTCACTGAGCAGGAAGAGGAAGATCAGTGCATCACTGAGATGCCTAAAAAAAAACTTTACATCTTACCGTTTAGTTAAATAAAGCCGCTCATTGAATGATTTTTGTCTGATGAAGACAAAGTGTATTACTTGTAAAATGTTCAGTATATTTCTTTCTTTTTTTTTTTTCTTTTTTTTTGTCTCTGCACAGCCAGCAACAAACACCCATCTGCAGGTAAATATCACTCTACTTCAACGTCCTGTACCAACACCTGCATGAGCAGAAAAGTGTAGAAAGCCAGAAACTGATTATTATTGATTAGTTGAATGTGCAATGTTTTCCCAACTGACTGGACTCTTTTTACTCCAAATACAGACTTGTAAGAAGCCTAATCAATATAGAAGAGAGCAAAGACAAATGTGAAGATATGCTTATTGGCTTTTATGGGTGACATACATTTACTGCCTGTTAAATAACTGACACACTGTCTCTGAGACAAATGTGAGGCTGCTGCTGACCAGAACAATGTTTAGTAAAGCTATAATAGTTTAACTAAAGATTTATCCATTAAATCTAGAAAATAATACAATCTGTCTTCTTTTTACACCAGATGGAGTCGCCCCCTGATGGTCAATAGAGAGAATGAAGGTTTAAGGCTCTTAAGAGTCTCCATCAATTTCTATCCACAGACCTGATAAGATGCACATCTGAAAGTTGGCCTTTCCAATAAAGAAAAAAAAGTGGATATAACTTGAACTATCACTCTGTAAAAAAAAAAAAAGTGAATGAGATTTGCAAGTCTAATTCAACTCAAAATGAAGGAACGTTTCTGAGCAATTTGACTTGTGATGGAATTTCTATCTTGAAGTATGAATGAGACTAATGAATGAGTTGAAATGAAAAAAAAAAAAAAACTGTCCGAAAACATTGAATGTTTTGAAAGTATGAGTATGTTTGAGTATGAAATGTATACTTTTGAAAACTGAATATATCTGATCGTGTCCTACTTAAAATAAACATTTTATAGCTCAAAGGGACTTTCTGTGTTGAATTGTGCTGTGGATTTTTATCCAACATTGAACGTGCAAAAATGTGCATATATGAAAGTCAAAAGGATTTTATGAACGCAGGTAAAGAACAATGACAGACATTTTTTGTCGTGACGAACATTCACTGAGCTTTAAGCTTTAAACTTAGTTTCATTTGAAAGTAACATTAAGTACACCCCACCCTGTTTGTGCAGAGAAACCTTCCTCCTCCTCCTCCTCCTCCAGCCTGCTCAGCTTCGGCTTCTCATGAATAATCAGGACTTTCTGAAAATCCTCCCCTTCCAGCAGGCAGTGGGGTTTCAGTCAGGGGGGAGACTGACAGGTGGACCATCCGTGAGCCCATCTTGTCCTGGGAAGACCATGGAACTCTCCGGGATCTGTCGGAAGTCTTTGGTGGTGCTTTTACTGCAAATCATGCTGATTTGCTCGGCTCAGGTGAGAAGCAGACACTCCTTCTTTTCTGTCCTTCATCTGCTTGAAATAAAAACATCAAGGTCTCGGTGATGTGTTTATAGATATTATTCAACTATGTGGTCTGTAATTTCTTTTTTATTGATATAAATAAACGGATTTTAAGCATCTCTGTGATGCCTAAAAGAAACTTTACATCTTACCTAAATATCACAGTTGCTCCCTTTTGGTGTCATATGTTATATTCCTCTTGGTACAATCAATTTATATTTGTTATTCAGCATGTTTTCTATTTCATAATGTTGTCTGCACAGAACCAGGCTGATACTTAAATAATTGATTAAAACACTAATTATGCTGAGTGTTTCTACACGCTCTAATTAGTTTTGTGCCCTAAGTTTTAAATTTTCCTTCATACAAGTTTGTTTTTTAAGATTAATATCCTGCTTACTATTTCAGGGTAATCATTTTCTTTATTGTTAGTAAACACCATTACTGTGTGAATCTTGAACAGAATCAATACGAGGTATATAAATGTTAAGACTGGGTGAATTTAAAGAGAAAGTGTGTGCTATTAAAAGCTATATTATTTATAAAAGACTTATTTTTCATCTCAGTGTGCACACCTGGCACCAATAAGCTCCGGAGAGCAGCAGTAATCTGAACACATGCAGTTACTTAGGCGATATAATGGGACTCTAATGGGAAACCAGGTTGAGTTTCACGACCTTTCCCCTCACGTCAACCAAACAATGAGACTCTGTGTGAGCTTCCCTTCACACTAAAACCACCACCAGCAGTACTGGATGATATTTTCAGATTAAGTTTGGTTGGAAAAAAAGCAAACTGAAAACTGATTTTTGGATTTATTTTTTTCTCTCTCTATTACAGAGGGGCCCAGTTGGTCCCAGAGGCCCGTTGGGACCACCCGGAGTAGCCGGTGTGCCCGGGGTGGATGGAATTGATGTAAGTTGACGTTTTGTGTCTTATTCTGTCACAGAGTTGAGATTTCAGAAGTTGGTCAAAGCTGTGGTTCAGTTCCTTTCTGGGTTAATCAGCTCAGTGAACAGTGGAGCAGGTTTTCATTGGTTTGGAGCAACTTTTTCAACAATCAAGTGTTAACAACTTCATCCTCAATACGTTCAAGTTCACTTGATGATAAACTCAAGTGTGACTGAAAAAAACTGCTTTCTCTCTTATGTTTGAATGAAACTAAAGAATTTCAAGCTTTAGACGTGCAAACAGCCCACTTTGATAAACCCAAATATGTGTCACATTTTCACAAATAAAAATATCTGTTTATATTCACGTGCTAATTGCTAACAAATGCAGGGCGACAGAGGAGAAGACTCCACAGTGAATGGTGAACCAGTGAGTTAACTTTTAATCCGCACTAAATCAGATGACAGATCAGCAGTTAACATTGTCAGAGGTGATAAGACCTGAACCTGAACTTCTGCTTCCAGGGTCGTGATGGCGATAACGGCAAAGATGGAGCTCCTGGAGCTTCAGGCCTCCCGGGAGCAGATGTAAGTGACACAACACTTTGAGATAATTGAGATTAACAAACGGGTCGGCTTTGGTTTGGACTAGTTGAGTGTTGACCAATGAGAGAGACTATACAGCCTGTTGAGCTTTGGATCCGCCAGCTGCTGTAATCCAGCCAATGAAAGTCCTGCTGGTTAAACTCTCCAAAGAGAGGATGTATTGAATCTGTGTAAGATCTGAGCTGGAGGACTTGAGATATTCAGCTGCAGTTTGTCTTGGCCCACCACCGAAGAAAACTGTGGAGGAGGAAAAAAAAACATTCCTTGAAAAAAATCAATCGGACTATTTAAGGGAGTCTCAAGTAGCTTCCTGACAGAAACAGGGCTCTTTTTGTGTGAGGCGGAGGGCAGCGCGGGGGGATCGGCTACCCAGAGATGGCTGACAGGAGAGAACTGTATGCTGGGAAAGGCGACACAGAATGGACTCAGTGTGTTTGCTGTCCGATGGGCAGATTCAAGGTTTCAAGTGGACTGAAATAGTGAAAACCTTTAAAGTACACCAAGATTTTAGATTTAGACTCAATTTGCACAATCATTCTTTGAGAAACTGAAAACATTTTGAAGAACAGATGATTCGTGCATGCTTTAAGGTGGAAAATTCCCTTTTTGAGTTTCTACCTTCATGAGACAGATGTAATCTGCTGTGGTCACTGACTGAATATCTGCTATTTGGTGCCGTTGATTCCCGTCCCAGGCAGCATGGCGGCATAGTGTTGCCCCACAACAAAAAGGTTGTGGGTTCGGTTCCTGGCCTGGGGCCTTCCTGTGCGGAGTCTCCATGTTTCCTCCGTCCAAAGACATCATGTTTGGGTTCATTGGTGACTCTAAACTGTCCGTAGGTCTGAGTGGTTGTTGGTCTCTGTCTGTCTCTGTGATGGACTGGAGACCTGTCCAGGGTGACCCCGCCCTCGCCCAGAGTGAGCTGGGATTGGATCCAGCACCCCCCCGTGACCCGGAAACGGATAAGAGGAAGAAGATGAATGAGTGAATGATTCCCCTCACCTTTGATGGTCTGAGAGTTCTTTATAGAGGAGGCAAGTAAGGAGGAGCTTCGGCCACACACACCCTCCGCAAGTCTTCAAAGATGGATGCAAGCTTAGAAAGTCTGTGGACAAACTATAAGTTTGGCAGAAAGACCAAATTAAAAGCTGTGATGTGTTGGACTGCAGATCAAGATGATGCTTCCTCAGCTCTGGGTTTGGATGTGATGTAAAAAAGCTGTGTAGTGGTTTTGGTTGTTAGTAAATGCTAATTTACTGTGGTTTTCATCAGCGAATGATAATGAACTCGTATGATAAATTATTTTCTCTTAATACAGTTGAAATCAATCACATTTAATTCTGTGCAGTGGAGAGAAAAACCTCTAAACTATAAAACAATTTGAACATATTTTGATTCATTTTCCGTTGAAAGGAAAAGACCGGCTTCATGACATTGTGGGCAATTTGTGTTTTTTGTCATCCCATTAGGGGCCTGTTGGACCTCCTGGGGATCCAGGCCCAGTGGGCCCAAGGGGGGCTAAAGTAAGTTCATCATATCTTACTGTCAGTTGTCAAGTTGTTTCCTGAAGCTGAATCTTCATTAAATCTAAATTCTGAGTCACAGACTTAGATTCATAGTGAAAGATATTCATTTCCCTGCACTCTCTTTGTTTTCAGGGGGATCCTGGGGCACGTGGGCCGATTGGAGAGCCTGTAAGTCCAGATGATCTGAGCACTGAGCACCGATCTGCTCTTTAAGTTACAGGAACTAAGATTTATTTCGGATTATTTTGATCACTTTCTCCAGCAAGCATGAGTTTCAACGTTTGGTTCTAATAATATATAGTCTCTTCTATATCGATCTGTCGTGGCTTCTGCTCACCAGTCAGTCCATGTTTTCTCTGTTGCAGGGCGTGGGACCTGAGGGGCTTGACGTGAGTATCTTCAGTATTATAATAAAAACTCTCTGGCTTGTTCAGCCGTCTGTAATTAGATCTTAGCTCCGGTTAGAATAGGATGATAAACACAACAAATACTGATTCAAATGCAGCTCTGCATCTCTGAGTATTATCAAAAAACAATTAGAAACAACTTTAACTGTGTGACATTAAAGATGCATGTCAGCCTTGTGGCGTCTCTCCTGGAGAACAACCAAACTGTATCAGCAAATTTATTTTTTTTGGACATGTAACAATGTGATTCCTGCTGGATCATGTTCAGAAGTAACACCTTTTTTCAATGAATGAATGAAGTGATATGTTAATATGTCAGGTGGCTGGAATCACGTCCATGAAACAAAAGGAAGTTTTTTTTTTTACGGCAAAATGTTTCCATTAAATATAAATAAACACATCATCTTACATCAATGTTAACCTTCACTAAGTTCATAAAAATAACAACAAAAAAGTTCAATAAACAAAGACAAACAATTTCACTCTTGAATCAACAAACATTTCATGAGCCAAATACATAAATAACTACATTAACTAAATAGACTAAATAAGGGCTTGTTTCCTGCGGTCTATGGACACGCCCACTGGTGATGTCAGAGCACATTGACCACACCCCCAGTACACTTTTACACCCTGCAGTCTTTAAAGCTTTTATTTTTACGAGTGTCACAGGAAACAGATACCTTTGACAAATATCAGTGGAGTATGAAACTAATGTGCACATCCAATGTAACTTTATTAACAGCTCGTGTTTTGTTTGTTTGTTTGTTTTTTACAGGGTATTCCTGGAACAGACGGACTTCCAGGTGAACTGGGTAAAGTTGGAGCCCCTGTGAGTATTTTCATCCGTCAGATATATTTAGACATTTAAAAATGTTGGCGCTGCATTTGTTTTAAGTTTCTCGTGTGGAAGTTAATGAAGGAAATTGTTTACTTCTCACAGGGAGCGAGAGGCAAAAGAGGTCAAGTTGGTGCTGCTGGTCCTGCTGGGGCTCGGGTAAATATCATCCTCTGTCTCTACAGGAAACTGATTTCAGAGGAAAAAAGGAAACATGACCTTATTTTTGTGGGTTTAAGTGAGTTGACACATCTTTCAGGGAGCTGCAGTGAGTGTTTGGGTGATGATCATTGTAATGGTCTGTGATAAATCAGTTAATTTAAGCTCAAATGTTGTTTTTCCTCTTCAGGGACCTCCAGCTGTCTATCAGGGTGAGGACCTGGTAAGTGTGATCCCAGCGAACGTTTATTTACAATTATTTTCAGTCACAGTGTTTTTACTGTTTGATTTCAGATTAATATTTCATGACTAGTTTTTTTGTTGTTGTTGTGTTTTAGCGTCATTGTCTTGAGGATATTGTCTTTTATGCTCTGCCAATTAAAAACATCGATGAGAAAGGAAAAAGAGTTGTTGTTTTGTTTTGTTTTTTTCACTTCTCTCTCAGGGGTTGTCCCAATTATCATCAGTCCCACCAAAAAAAATGAATTCTTAGTTTCTTAAAAATTTTTTTTGTTTGTTTGTTTTAGTCATTACCCTGAAGGAGAGTGACATGTCCAGATTACTTTTATTACGTTTTTTTGTTTGTTTTTTACCCTTTCAGGGTTTCCGTCCATTTGGAAACAAAAACTATAAATTTTTTTTAAGTTGCGTTACTGTTACGTTAAGATCTTTACAGCCTTTTCAAGAAATGTTCCCGCATTTCTTACTAAAAATTGAGCACACTCTTTGGAAATAAAGTATTGGATAATAGAATTGACAGTGAACAGGTATTTGTCAGTGGAGCCCCCTAGTGGCAGGGCTCTTCCATGACCTCAAATAGGCTGTTGTGTTTTTCAGTGTCCCAATGCCTGTCCCTCTGGTCTGAACGGACACTCTGGTCTCCCTGGCATGAAAGTAAGTTGGACGTTATTTACCTGCACCATTTTTTAAAATGCATTTCAAGACATAAGCTTTTGTTTCTGCCTGTAGGGGCACAAAGGGGCAAAGGGTGAATCAGGTGAGCCGGGAAGACAAGGACACAAGGTAACATCATGATAAAGACCTAGTTATTAATAGGTGGACAGATGGCTGTAGAAATTGTACCCTGACATAACCGGGCCACGTTTGGTTTCAGGGAGATGAAGGTGACCAAGGTCTGCTGGGAGAAGTCGGAGCTCAAGGACTACCAGTAAAAGATTTCCCCACACTCTCTCAACTAAAGAGCTCTCAACACTCAGTCAAACATATTAACATGGGACATTTCTGTCTCTCCTCCTCTGTCCGCTGAGTAATTTTAGGGCCCAGGTGGACCAAGAGGCCTCCCAGGAATAATGGGCTCCAAAGGGGACAGGGTAAGACGTTAATGGACGGACTCATACAACACGGCTTAAATTGATTAGTCTTCATGTTTGAGCACAGAACACATAATTGCTGAGTGTCTTTCATTATACATCAGGAGACACAAGGTGTCTTAAAGCGTTATCAAAGAAATTAGAAAATAAAAGCTGACAAAAGAAGGGAGGTCAGGTCCTGACCGTCTCTTCGGTACATTATCTACACTGGAACAAGAAATGTCTATATTTTTTAGGTACACAATCAGATGATTTGATTGACTGGATGAATTGTTTTACTCCTAATGGCAACAACTATTCTGTGTTCCCCCAAACAGGGACCACGAGGAAAGCCAGGTGATGTGGGTCCTCGGGGAGGCCAAGGAGAACCAGTGAGTCTCCATTTTATTATCCCCTCGATCATTTCAAATATAACAGTGACTGAACTGAAGCTGATTACATTTTTTAGGGTGATCTGGGCCAAAGAGGAGCCACAGGTGAGACCGGGCCGAGAGGAGTGCTGGTAAGATCCCCAACACAAATCAGACCCACAGCTCACAACACACACCTTTACACTGCGTGTTTCATTCAACCCTTATATCCTCTTTTCAAACAACCAAATCCAAATGGAAAATATGTCCAAAAAGGACACATACATTATTAACAATTCAGTTACACTCTCTCCTGAATTGTTCGTCAAAGAGCTGATTCAAGAATGTAGTTCCTGTCAAGGACGATTGAATATTATTGGTATTGCTTTTATTATAATATTTTACTTAACAGCTGTCAAGATATTGCGTTTATGGACTTTTTTTTTGCCTTTCGCTCCTTAATTTGTGTTTATTTCTCAAGATTTTTCTGACAACTCTTAATTTAACAAGCTATCATTTCGATGTGTTTGTTCCTTTGCAGGGAGACCGAGGTTCACAAGGAATCAGAGGAGTACCAGGGCTTAAAGGAGAAGCTGTGAGCACTGTTTCATCCGACTAAAGCCACAATCGAGCACCCAGAAAATTAATTAAGCCATAACATTTTATACTTAGCCCAACATCCTAATTATAATAAACCCTCTCAGTCTTCTCCTCTTTGTTTCCACGCAGTGACTCATATATCTGTTCAGTCTCTGGGTTCAAAGTACTATTGAGATACTTCCATTTAAATGTGCGTAGAATTTTATGTAACGAACTTTATTGTCCGAAGGGTCTACCTGGTCCGGATGGTCGTGAGGGCATACCTGGGCTTCCGGGATCTAAGGTAACTTATTACTAAAGTTATTGTTGCTGCAAAACAATATTTGAAAGTGTTTTATTAGTTGGAAAGCCTGAAAGCAGAACCTGTGCTCTTGTCCTGTTTAATCCCTTCTGTTGCTTTTAGGGTCTTCCAGGGAAAAGTGGGGCTCCAGGTGACGCTGGGCCACAGGGACTTCCTGTAAGTGACCTCCGACCAACTCGTCCCTCAATCAATCTGTCAAATTTTCCTTTTTTGAGCTCAGGCATTGATGCTTGATCATCTTCATGCAGGGGTTACCAGGCACTTACGGCCAAAAAGGACACAGTGGTTTGAAGGTATGATCAAAACTTGTGTAATTGTACAATATTTAAAATTCAATGAAAACTACCACTGCTACTGAAGGCCACCTCTAGACGGTGGTTTTATTAATAAACTAATATTGTTGTGTTGTTTTTGTCACCAGGGCGTCACAGGTGATCCAGGAGTGGTGGGACTGATGGGTTCTTCAGGCAAACAAGTAAGTGTGAAGCACAGCGAATCAAAATCCGTCATTTTACAATATTGAACAACCTGAAAAACTTGAAAATTTGTGCTTGACATCTCGTGTGTTTTCAGGGCGAACGTGGTGAGCAGGGAGAGGTTGGACCTGTTGGACCCAGAGGAGGACCAGTGAGTCTCTGAGATCATTTCCCTTTAAGCTGCAACATGTTAGCATCCTGATGTCCTCCACTTGCCTAAAGTGGACTTCAGCTCTTTGGCGTCAGTTTACAAAATTACAGACGTCAGAATTATAAACTAACGGGCAGACAGACATGCATAACGCAGAGTATTTATCATTTCACGCCAATGTAACCCTGGTCAGTGTTTGGAAGCTAATAAGAAGATGCAGAATTGTAGGTGGAGTGAGTTCCCGTCGTCTAAATTGTCCCTTTTTTCCAAAATTAACATGAACAAGAACAACCACAAACAAGTTCAGCATTAATTTCAGATCCCGTAACACATCTGAAGCTTCAGTTGATAGTAAAGCAGGCAATGCTCAGCGAAAGATTAGAAAGCTTCTCTAGATTAGAAATATTTCTCTGTGTTGCGCTTGGATATATTAAAGCGATTTTTTTTTTGTTTTTTTTACTTAAATTTAAAGTTTTCTTTCTCTTGTTTAGGGTGAACGAGGAGAAAAGGGACCCGATGGGCCTCCAGGATCACCAGGAGCCAGAGTAAGACCTGACAGAGTAAAAATTGGGCAAACCAGTAAATGTTTCATCTATAAACCTTCATGAGCGTGATGTCGGCTCATCATGTCCCAATATTAGTTAATAAGACTATTTGACTTTGTAGAGAGCAATGCCACTATTTAGTTCAAGAGAAAGTCAGTCTAATTTAGGAAATAATAATAATTAAAAGGAGAATCTCAACAGCAAAGAAAGACTGTCAGAGAGGGAATTCACTTCGGAGGCATTGGGGCAATAATGAAGTTGCAGCACTGTGGTGAGAGTTTTGGTAAATGCCAAACAGGAACAGAAAGGATAGTCATATTGGACTTTAAATAAAGTGCGTCCCTTGATTTGCTCACTTTCTATTTAATATGTCACCAAGTTAGAGGAAGGAAAAGAGAAATAACTGAAAGTGTGTTGTTCCAGTGAAAAGCACTGTGAGCCTCCAAACAATGTTAGTTCAAAACGAGAGGAAACGATAGTTCATGATGTTAATGAAGTCAAACAAGTTTATCCATTTATTCTACCTTCCATTTTACATTCAACAGAAATGATCCTTGAACTGATAAATTGTTAGTTCCCTACACGTTTACAGGAACATAAATCATGTATCACTAGCTGTATTGTCGACAGTTTGGGCCATGTGTCCTCAAAGTGTTGGGAGTGTCTGAAACATTTTGTTGGGAGGTAAAGAGATTTGTAGGATGAAAGAACTAATTAAATCCAAGAGAACAACAGGATGGTGGCAGAGGAAGGGTGAACAAAAGCATAAAGGGATTCAATCAAGCATAAAACATTAGAACTGTTGAAACCTGTGAAGAATTTGAAAAATCTCCAAGATGGCATTGAGAGTCTGCCAGCTGAACCTTTCTGTTGAGATCAGACCTGGTCTGTGCTGCTGGAAAATCTGGACTCTATCAAACTAAAAGATCAGCGCCCTGAAATACAAAGCGAGAAATCAGTGTTCGTAAATACTGTGTCCGATCCCCAACGTATTATCCAACACGAGGACTGTTCACCAAGGTAAACCTTCTGGTCTGTCAGGGAACTGAAACCTCGTACCGTGCTTTTATTAAAAAGAGGAAGGCCTTTATGAACTTCTGTCCCTGTGGTTAAGCCTGTAATCCGCCGGTGAGCGGGCATGAATGGCCTCTTGTTACAGAAATCTCAAAGCCCAAGGGGTTTTTCTGCAGCTCGGGGGGGAATCTGGTCAGGAAAAGAAGCTGAGAGAACTGAAAGAGCTCTCTGTTCTGCAGGAATGCCTCAAACTGGTCTGCTCACTGTACACAGCAATCAGTACCCACATGTGCCCAGAGACATTTTATGGGGCGGGGGTGGACTGTCAGATGGTTTGTGGGGTCTTCAGGACCTTCCAGCTCCACCGTTCAGTCCCTGTCAAGCTGGAAATGATTTTATTTTTTCTGTAGATGCGGTCGGAGTTAATGTCACACAGTTGGTCTTGTGTTATGACTCTGGGTGTTCATGTGAGTGTGTATATTTAACTTTTTTTTTTTTATGTGTGTGTTTGAACAGGGAGGCAGAGGTGATCCAGGACTTCCAGGACTTCCAGGCCCTGCTGGTTATCGTGGCCAGAAAGGAGACCGGGTAAGACGTGATAAAAGGGTGCCAGTTAAATCCACCGCCCAGTCACGCAACAAAATCAGACAGAGCAAAAACCAGCAGCCGTCAGCTGACCAGGCCGTCTGGAGTTTCCCCAGAAGCTAAAACTGGCAGTGAATGCAGCTGAATGTGGCTGAAGGCACTGTTAGGTCACCTTCTGTCTCACTTTTAGGTTTCTTCGTTCTCGTGTCAAACGTCCCGTTTGCTGCCAGTGTCGTCATTTCTTTGGTTGATGGTCAAAACCATCCACTTTTCTCAAAGCAGAATTAGAGGAACCACGAGACGACAGATCAGTGGATTTAACTCGTTTTAGATCCAATTAAAAAAACTCACTTTTTCATCCAGTTAAACCCCTGAAAGCCCAAAAAGCCGACATTTTTAGGTTTTTGTGGCGCTGCTGATCACCAACATGGATCAGGAGGATTTTGTCCTTTGAGGAATAAAATTTATCAAAATAAAAAATCAGCTGTATTCAATATGATGCAGGGAAGTCCTCATATTGAGTAAAAACACGATCAAAGATCAATCATTTGCTCTGTTACAGAATAAAATAATGAAAGTTGTTTTATATTAAATAGCTTCAAATATTCCGGAATATTAATTGTGTTGTTTTCCAGGGTGGAGTTGGCCTCGATGGGCCGAAGGGAGACCAGGTACGTGTCATCAGTTTCAATGCTACGTGCAGACATTTTGAATTGGTCCAACAGATTACTGAGTGTTGCGTTTAAGTGCATCAAGTGTCAAACATTTGTCGTGCGTTTACTTCAGGGATCTCCAGGTGCTGAGGGAACACCGGGGGAAAGAGGAGACCTGGTGAGTGATCAGTTCTGGGAAATCTTTACTCATTATTAATTTGAATAATTTCTATTCAATATTAAGATGAAATAAAAATGTTGGAGCTGGTGTTTTATTCTGCAGTGTCATCACATTTTCTACAAACTTGGGAGGCAGCGTTTGATGTTTTTATATTTTATGTCTGTTTTCTCTTCCAGGGAGAACAAGGAGAGGCAGGAGAGAAAGGATCGGTGTGTTCACATCACTGTTCAGGAAGCAAAACCTGACGCAACAACTGGCCGATTTGAGCTTTGCCTTCAAAAGCTCATTAAGTATTTCAGTTAAATGAAAGAATCCTTTGGAAGCTCCGACAGGCTTTTTTCATTTATCCTGAAAAAAACAGAAATCAACTCTTTCCAAAGATTTTTTTATATAAATGAACACTGACAGTTTTAACAGTCATCTTTTACTGATACTCACAGACCGGCCCGCCAGGAGAGACCGGAAATAAAGGACCTGAGGGCGGCCGGGGGCAGCAGGGCAAAGAGGGCAAGGTGGGCCAAGCCGGCCCACGAGGCATGCAGGGCGACATGGGAATACCGGGCCTCCCCGGAGTGCAGGGACCAGCGGTGAGACGTCTTATCTCTGATTACAGCTGTCGTCATTTTGAAAAACCGATTGACTAATTTACATGCATGTAAAAGAAAGAGACTAAAATTTGCGTTCCAAATCCTAAAACATTTGGGTTTTTGCCTCAGTTGAACAGGAAGTACAGAGCAAAAACGTGCTTCAGTCATCACCTCAGGGGAAAATAACACGGGTTATTTGCCCATAAATGAACCGGGAAGAACAAATGACTCATCAGCATCAATAATCTGTGTTTGTACAGGGAAAATCACCGACAGACACACACATCAAACAGGTCTGCATGAGAGTAATGCAAGGTAAGTGTTTGTCATCTTCATTTGTCCACTTCAGTGACAGCCTCCTTAGGCTGATTTCACATTTTTTGGAAATGGTCATCAAACAAGGACAAACAGACTATATGTGGTTGGTGCTTGGACTCCATTTCAATTTCAAAAACATTCAGAAATATAAAAGTTAAGTCGGCAAAAGGCTGAGCCCGAGTTTTTTCTGTGAGTACTTCACTCAAATCGTTGAAATCTATTTTCATAGCCACAAAGTTATCTTTGGAGGTGTTTCCCTTAGAAAGGTGATTATTTAGACAATCCTTTAAGTGTCAGAGATGAATATATGAAATCCATTTAGGCTTTGAGATGACGCGACAGAGAGATCTGGACTAAAACACAACTCTGAACTTTGTTTTCACAGAGCAGCTGGCCCAGCTAGCAGCCAGCCTGAGCAGGCCTGAGTCGGGTATCTCCGGACTGCCCGGCCCCCCCGGCCCACCTGGACCTCCAGGCCCTGCTGGGGAGAACGGTTTCCCCGGACACACGGGATCACGAGGACTACCTGGCCTAAAAGGTCCGCCCGGTCTGATTGGCCGCAAGGGACCCAAAGGTGAGGTCTACGAGGCCGGACTGGCTGATGGATGGACGACGAATATCAAAGAGAATTTACCATTTAACTGTTCAACAACTGTCCAGAAAGAGGATCGCTAACGTGGCGATCACAGAAAACGCTCCCAAAGAGGTTCAATCTTAGCCTTCATATTATCAAATCATGTAAGAGTGTATTTTTTTTAAACTCATGACTTCCCCTCAGCGCCCGGCCAAGTCCATCTTCATTTTAATGAGGGAAGAGATGAGCTGTGAACTCCAGGTCAAAAATAGAAACTTCACTTATGTGTCTCGTCCCTGCAGGTGACCAGGGGGACCGAGGAGACCGAGGACCCACAGCGAGAGGACCCAAAGGAACACCAGGCGCCCCTGGCCTCCCAGGTAAAGGAATAAGACGTCTGATTTTTGGACAATGTCCTCAAAGTCTGTAAAGCACCAAACACAGGAGACGCCATCAGGTCACTTTTAAAACCAGAGCAGGTTTAAACCTCCTGATTGACAGAGCCAGCATTTATCAGAAAAAAGGAAACGCTTTCTTCTCCATCCTGTTGAGGATCAGAATCTCGAGGAGTTGACGTTTCGCTCTTCCTTCCCCCGTCTCTCAGGCGACCCGGGCCGACCGTCTTACGGGAAAGACGGCCGTGATGGAGAGAGGGGGCCTCGCGGTGCTCCCGGTATTCCAGGCGTTCCCGGTCCTCCCGGCCCTGCCGGTCTGAACGGGTACTGTGAGTCGTCACAGTGCGTCCTGCCGATGGTGGCGTCGCCGGTTTCGGCGAAGGACTCCAGCATGAAGGGCCCCAGTGAGATGTGAGCTGAACTGGAGGAGAACTGAGAGACTGGAGGAGAAACCAGGAGAGTTTAGACCATCTGGGTCTGTCTGTTTGTCTTTTCTTCTTTTTTTTGGGGGGGGGGTTTATCCGCTCATTTGGAACTTGATTGTTTTTTCCATTGAAGCCATGTCCGTGGTGACGGACGTGAAGGCGGACACCAACCAACACTCATCAGCTTTTATGTCAAAACCTTCATTTACCTCAATTTCTGTCGTCCAGTTTTTTAAGAAATTAAAAACTCACCTGCCCCAAATTCACCAAACAGCAAAAACACAAACGTTTCTCTGTATGTTTATGTAAATGTGTCAATACGCAAATTATACTGTTGGATAAGGTACGTTTGTTTGGGAGTATCCGTGTTGTCCTTCCCTTCCTGTGCCTTTTCCTCTAAATGTAGGATATGTGTGATGATTTCTGTCATGTCGACTGTTTCGGTCGGCGATGTGTGAAAAGCTCTCTGGCAGTTTTATATGACTTCTTATTTATTATATCGAGGTTTGACGCGACATCTTCAAGTTGTACAAAGGAGGAAATAAACTCATTTTGATAACCTCTTGCATGATTTGTATGGACAAAACTAACAGGACTGAACAGCTTTAAGATATTTTTCCTCCTAAGTGAAACAATCCTGGTGTGTGAAGACGAGGTTTAACCATTTTTGAGGGGCCGACGGCAGCATCTATTCTTTTTTAGAAAATCACTTTTGTTTTCATGTTTCTAAATATTCAGGACCGGAATTGAACTGACGGGCGGAGAAAGTCCAGACTTTATCTGAAGGTGATTTAATTTTGCTTCCATCAGCATTAAATCATTGCGATGTTTCAATTAGAATTTTATATTAAAGGCTGAACTTTTTACTTCCAGCTTCTCGGTGGTGTCAGCTGTAAAGGTGTCAGGTTTAATCTCAATAAACTGAACAGATCAGAAGATTTTCCTGCATGAAGGTGTTTGGTGTTCATTAAAGGGACAATCAAAGTTCAGGTGTTTATCAGAGAGGAGTTAGTCAGTCGAACCGAATCTACGTCAGCAGCTGCGTTGGATTGAATTCAGAAGACAGTTCAAGACTTTTCCAGAAGAAAAAAGGTCCAAATGAATCCAAGACCAGAGCAGGTGAGTTAACAACAACAGGCTGTGTGCTTTAAAGCGATCGCAGGGGGGGCAAACACCAGAGTCCTTTCTGTCCTGTCTTTAACTTTGAAGCAGTCTCTCCTCTCCTCCTCGTTATCTGAACTTTAAACTAAACCAGCTAAAAAAAAAATGTAATTAAAATCTACAAAAATCTGTGATGAGGATTCAGAAACAGCGAGCAGGTTAAACTCAAGTGAAGCGTAAACACGATAAAATGGCCCTGAAGTTCAGAAACTGGATAAATATTCTGAGTTAGTTTCCCTGAAAATGAGGAGCCGCAGTGATCCACAGAATACGTCCTTATTTTAAATCTTTTATCTTTATTGGACTTCGGATTTGTTAATTATCTGCGTCGTATTTTGAAAATCAATCTGCAAATATTTTCCTCATTCAGCTTTTTTGTTCACTATTTAACATCTTTAATGTGTCAAGTAGGAGAGTTAAAAACAAAGTAAAGTCATTTTAGTCTTTTGAAAAGGAAGCCTGTTGTTTTATAAGGCGGTTCTTCTTTCTTGAGACTTTTTGCAGTTATGTAGAAACTACGATAATAAAAATTCACTAACGTTTAAAATAACGACTCTTTTTACACGTTTTGGGTTTGTTTTGTTTGTTTTTTTTTTCAGTGTATCATTTAATGTACTCTCACAAGTTGGTGAACAGGTACAACTTTGTCGCTCACGGTACTAAATCACACATCCATTGATAGTATAAATAGCCAACCTAATAATAATAGTACACATTTTCAAATACATAAAATCATCAAGTATCCAAGTCTTAAGTTACGGACATCAAATAAAAAGGCATACAAAATATCGCAGACGTTGGAAGTCCAGTTTGAAGCACAAAAAACTAAAATAAAAACAAAATAAAAATCACATTTTGGATATGGCAGTTAATTAGTAAACAGAAGGTTTGATAGACAAAAGAAAAAAGTTTGAGTTCCTAGACTTTCAATTGACAAATATTGCAACAATTAAGCATTTTATATTAAAAAATAGTTACTGAAAGGGCATAAGTGTGTGTAAGACTTCCTGCACAAGACAAAGGCAACTATTTCTTTTTTTTTTTGTTTGTTTGTTTGCTTGTTTTTTGTTCCGAGTAGAAAAATGAAACACCTTTTCCAAATGCCAGCAGGAGACGACTCCCGCCTCGATTGCCTTTGTTCCACTTCGATTGTAAGGCATTTATGGATGAACCATCTGATTTTAAGGAAGGCATAACTCTTTCTAATCAGTCTTGAAACGGAACCCTAAAAGAAGTAATAATAATTTAAAAAATCGAACAGAAATGAGGGGAGATAATTGCTGACGTGAATTTTTTCTTTTTTCTCAGCACATTCTCAGCCGATGGAAACGCACTGGCCAATCGAAATCTTTGGGATGCGTTTGCAGAAAAAACAATTAATTCCAACATCTTACAACAATACACAACTCAGTGCTGCCCTTCCTCTTTTTTTCCTTTTTAAAACGGGCACATGACGAGGAAACACTTTAATCCCGGTTCACACAACTCGTTTTTCTCTCTCTTTTTTTTTTTTTTAACTTATTGTTTAGTTTTTTGACACTTGATTTTGGAACCTGAAGAGGGACATTTGGATCACCACGAAAAAGAGCCTCCCAGATAATAAGCTAGCAAGGTTGAATTGAACTCCTCAGAATTTTTTTTTTATTTTGGGGGGGGGGGGTTGGCGTGGCTCATGTTTGGCTCTACTGGATGCAGCAGTTATTGCGATGGCCGTTTGAATCTTTGAAGCGCAGGCGCATCTTTGGACGATACTTCTCCAGGTAGAAGAGCTGCTTGCTATTGAACGCTCCCCGACGCTTCCTGGAAGAGACAACAGGAAGTTAATTTGGCTCACTCTAACACTGACCAATAAAGAAGACGTTTTTTTTTAATATGGCCACATAGCTGGCGTTTGGCTCAGGAGCCGTTTACTGATTGATCCTGCTGAGCGCTGCTGCGGTGAAACAGGGCTAGCTGGAGCTAGTTAGCTGGCATGCTAACTCATTTAAAAGAAAAGAAAAAAAAAAAAGGGGGGTAGGTGCTTAATGCTAACGTTAGCTGTGTAGAAATAAAACCGAACATAAAGCGCCTTTAATCTTAACAAGTCTTCGTTCTCTCTGAGCTGCTAACACCAAAACCAATCTAACTTCATTATTAGCCACACACATTAAATTTAGGACTGAGACACAAACACTGAACCAAAGCATAAACACTAAACATTCTCTGAATAGTTGATATGATAGTTGGCCTGATGAGAATTCAATGAACTGGTCGATTTGATTTTGATTATTTTACCAAAGTGATTAAAATACTTTCATTTGTCAGTTAATTAACTTGATGAATGAAATATGAAAAATACCTGTAACAATATTTCTGTAAATTTTCTATGAAAATCCCTTCGTCTTTGTCAAAAGATAACATGCGGGACCCAAAACTATTTCGACTTAAAACACCCCCTCCACTGATTCACTCTCATCTCACCATCTGATAACTGAGCTATTTACAGGTCTGACTCATCCCTGCCCGCTTCACCACCAACAAAATCATCCAGTTTCTGAGAGAAATACAAAGAAACACAGGCGGATGATCGCACAACGACTGACCAACCAATAAAGGGGACGTGGCCAAAATATGTGTCGCAGGTGAAACGTCAGCAGACATAAATACTAAAGATACTAGAGCTGGGCGGTATGACCAAAATTTTATTTCACAGTGTTTTTCAGAATTACTCCGGTTTCACTGTATTTTTTTTTCCCATGCATGATTCTGTGTTGACCACATTTTCCACTGATTGATAGAAGATTTACTGCATATTGGCTAAGAATAGCCTTTTCCAATCCATGGTCATGACTATTGTGCACAAGTATTAATAGCCTACAGGTTAGCACGGCCCCACAAAGTGCTGTCCGTTCGTCTGTCCTTTAGCTTTGTCGGTTTTACCTGATGGTGTGGAAGGTGCAGATTTTAGTTTCACAGCTACATGTATGACGTTTGCAGCAAAAGAAACCGCGTGAAAATCAGTTTAGTATTCAGCGAGTTATGACTGATTAAATGCGCTGACAGTTCATTGCGCCTGCCAAACAGATTACACTGAGTGTAGCGGGTGACTGTTCCAAGATGGCGGCCCAACAGCTCGTCAGCGCAAATAGGCAGTAGCAGTCGATGCGGCATCTATTCTTTATATCCATGTCCACCACGCCCAGCAACTAAACTATTATTTCCGCTCCCGTTCAATGCGTGTTTAGCTGCGCAGCAATGAAAAGAGTCCCCTGTGAAACAATTTACCAAAGCGCTGCGTTCCGGACATGTTTAGTCTATTTAGACCGGTGTTGTCAGTATATGAAAAATTCATATCATAACAAATATAAAAACCGGTTTTCGGTACGCACCCAGCACTAAAAGATACTGAAAAAATGTCCACATTATTCATCTTATTCAATCTGATATAAAAAGGGATTATTATATCGATCTGACGTCTGATCTAGATTGTAGTTAAGATGTGTCAGTTTGATCTTTGGGCACTGAAATGTTTTTTAAACTTACTGTCGAATGAACTGGACAGCGTCTTCATACTTCATCCCACATTCGATCAAGGCAAGTGCGACCAGAACAGGAGCTCTGTGGAGGGAACACAAAGCTTTTCTTACCGAAGGTCACAGATTTCAGAGAATCTCATCTGAGTTCAATTTAGCACAGAAAAACTTAGAAATTCACAACCTTTAAATATGTGACTCAGTACAATCAAATCAGGTCTTATTTATATGGCAGACAGAGCAGCTTTACACCAAAATCTGTGTAGAGTTATTTTAAGTCCAGATAGTTCGTGAATCTCAGATCAAATTCTAAAATGAGATGGAAACAGAAGCAGTTTGACAGGTCGTCCTGTTAAACTGATTCAGAATGAACAAAACGCGAGCGATGTGTCACGTACGACAACAAGCACAACCACCAACACAGGAGCTGTTTTTCAAAACGCAACTTTTGACACTCTTGTCACTGTGTTTGTTAATTTCCAAATTCTGAGTCAATCTGACATCACTGAACAAACTGAGCCATCAATAGCAGTATTTTATTAACAAGCTTTGATTTTTATGCAGTAAAACAGCAAAGATTCTGCTTAGAATATGAAATAATCGTCATCAATTAAAGAACATTCAAATTATACCGAGAAAAAACACATCAAGTTCGACATTTGGTAGTTTTATTGTTTGAGCACTGACTGTTTCTGTGGCAGAGACTTGACCAACAGAAGGAAGTGACACTTTGATTGGCCGAATTCTTACTAACAGGGATCACGTGTGAACTTTAAGCCGGCGGTGGCGGCGTCGGCAGCGGCGGCAGCAGCGTTGCTCACCTGCCCAGTCCCGCCACACAGTGGACAGCTATGCAGCAGCCAGGCTCCTCCCTGAACTTCAGCTTCAGCAGGTTCAGCCAATCATCCACGATCTGGTTGGAGGGAGGAGCTCCATCATCGAACGGCCAATCCTGGAGGAGCAAGAGGGAAATGACATCATCGACCCAGTTTCTTGGAAACCAAAACAAAAGATGTGTGACGGCTGAACCGGCAGCAGGAAAAGAAAAATGTTGGGGGGGGGGTCTGTCGTACAATCTGTTTCTATAAAAAGCGAACAAAATTAGTGCCGCAATCAATTAATGAATGTTTTCCATCTATGTCGGCTGAAGAATATTTATTTTTTCAACATCTGAAAAGATCTATCAGTAAACTGATCTGGATTCTGAATCCAGGTTAACTGTAGTATAATCAGGAGTTTGCTGCAACCATCATTTTTATCTTGTCTAAGTCAGGTTAGACTTCATGTAACACTCTAAATACAACGGGATGAAACCTGACCACGCACATTAGAGAGGGAAACTCACAGCTGAGGACACTTTGTTTACTTTCAATCCATCGAGACTCATAAATTTTGTCAGTTTAGTCGGTTGAAACTCACCAGAACCTGGATTCCTTCCTTCAGCACCAGGGTGGCATCATAGGTGGCCTCACAAACTCTGACTACGGTGGTGACTCCATATTTCTTCAGCTCCTGTTAAGGACGGACCAAAGTGTTGGTGAGCACAAAAACAAAAAAAAGCCACACATTTCTGGCATTTTGCTCTGATGTTTGTTGTTTTCTAGCCTCTTTTTTTCCTCGCGTTCATTAAACATGAACAAAAAGTCCTCTTTTGATGACACTCACCTCAATGAACTTGTTCAGGGTGGCGTTGGTGGGATTGTGGGTGATGAGGAACCTCATGTTTTTGTAGGTGATCTCCACAGGGGCCGGTCTGTTCATACGAGCCATTGTGACAACTTAAAAATAAAATCTGAACGATAACGAAACCCAAAAGTCTTCCACAGAGTAAAAACACGGATGTAAATGCTTAGTTAAAGTCGGAGGGAATGTCAAACACAAACGTTCCAACAAGCGCCCAGAAACTGAAATCCTCCGGTCTTCTTCGAGGTTGGCAAGGCTTCAAAAAACGAAACAAAGAAATTGAACGAAGGCTGCGACAGGCAGACGGGGAAATTTGGGGAGTGGTTGGCCGAAAAAGGGCGGACAATCGGAAAAGTAACTCAAAGCCCTCTCCTTCAGAATAAAACAAAAGAAAAGGAGGGAAAGAAAAAACAAGGCTGGTTCCACCTTGATTCTGGCCAGGCGGAAGCCGACGAGGGCAGTGTGCAGCGGGTGGAGTTACCCCATCCAGGCCGAGTTGTCGCTGGTTCTGGGAGGCGTCCCGGTCCTGCCAACTTCCCGGGGTCCCTCCTGTGGCTCAAGTGCTTCGGATCGATGGCGAGTTTGACCGTTCACTCGTCTGCATAGGCGGCGTGCTGAGCCTGGCAGTAGTCCCCACTGCCCTTCAGAAACTCCATAAATGTGTGACCCAGAACACCACAGAACTGCTGCAGGAGACAGAAGGACCAGCTTTTAGAGACACACAATCCAAACACACTGTGGGGCCTCAAACGCATCACAAGCTCTTTGTGTGGGGGGAAAAAAAACAAAAAACAGATGCAACAGCCAATAAAGGTGAACTTTGTCTATTAGAAACCATTTTAGTTTCTTTTTTTCGTTGGTTTGTGCAACAGAACTTCGATCACATTTATCGTTGTTCGCCAACATTGATATAAATTTTAAGAGCGCGGAACATCCAGCTAGTTATTCCAGGAATGTAGGAAACGTTTTTGTGTTTAATTTTAATAGCTAAACTATCTATTCAGTGAAATATGATCAATTTAATACTCACTAAAAGTTGCTAACCTGAAAAATGCCGATCATGGTTTATTATTTTAAACGCGCGAGAAAAACTGAAAAAAAATTAATTCCTAGGAAGCTGCAACAGTAAATTTTTTATACATTTACTTCATGAATAAGTTCAGCAGTTGATTAAAGCGTCATGGTGATACAGACATGACGCCGTCTACAGATCATAAATGACCATAAAAAGATAAAAATATAAATCACATTACTGTATCAAAGATTACAAAAGTTGAGGTCACATTTGTAAATTGTTTTATAGAGACATGCAAGTGCAGCAATACCAGTTTAGGGGCTCTGAGCTGCCATTTCAATTCAACTATACAAAACAGGAAGCAGTCAAAGAGGAAGTAAAATTCACCAAACATAAAAAAAAAAACCCAATTCAAGTGTCTTTTTGTGTTTGTGGCAGCTCGTGCTTTCATATGCTGCCACCACACGACCCTGCCAGAAGCACAACAGAAGGTAGAAAGGACGAGAAGAGCGATAAAACAATCGAGTCTCTGTGATTCTATTTTTATTATTCACGTTAACTCCTTCTACGCTGAAAACACAAGCACGCTATTGGCTGCAACTCATCGGACGCTTGAGCAAGGCATCACCTGCCGTAGGAGTCTGCGGTTCGATTCCCACAGTCGGCAGAGAACTGAAAGTCCATCGGCGTTTACAGTTTACACAGAAATACTTCAGATACAAACAAAAGGATGTCAGATAATGAAATGTGTCGCAACCTCGAATTAGTATTTTATCTGTTTTACATCGATGAAGAATATTTTCTTTTAAGACCAAAACAAACTCATCTGGATTCTGAATCCAGGACTTAACTAATAGTTCTTTATCATCAGGAGTTTGCTGCGGCCAGAAAATGTTATGTATCTAATATTTCAAGTCTTGGAAACAATCTGATCATCTGAAATAGAAACAGCATTAAAATCCAAAGAGTCACGATGCAAAACAAAGGAGACTAAACCTGAGTGGGAAATAAACTGATGAGGATCCACGAGGCCTTCAGCAGGTCTTCAAAAACCTCCATCCTCCCTTAAATCCTGCTCACTAAGCTGACCTTCCTGTCTGTGTCTCCAACCTGAAGAATCCCTCAACAGCTTTTTTTTTTATTTTTTTAAATTTATCAGAAACCCGGCTCTTTGTTAATCCGCCTTTTTCCGCAGAAAAACGACTTTATGGAGGAAAAAGCAGCGACGGGAAGCAGAAGAGGAGACCGATATGAGGAGATATAAGCGGGGAGGAGGGAGGCAGAGGCGGGTTGTGTGGAGGATTTGTGTGTGTTTTGTGTTTAAAGGCCGGTGAAGCGTCCTTTGTGTGGCGGCAGCTCGGCCGCCATCATCGGCCGTTAGAGGCCTGCTGGAGCCGACAGGCGGCCGGACCTGGCGTCGCTCTCCCGGGGTGGTGCTGGTGCTGGTGGTGGTGGTGGTGGTGGTGGTGGTGGTGGAGGGGAGGGTGTGGACGGACGGACACGGACATCCCTGGACGGAAACCACCAGGAAAAAAAGGCGGTGTGTTAAAATTTGGTTTAATTTAAAAAGGCGTCGATTTCGATCCGAGCAGCCGGAGCAGCCGGCCGCTAACCCGGCGGAGGGAAACCCGCTGCCGAGGCTCCGTGTCGGCCTAAAGAACCCACCACTAAACGCGGTTCAGCCCGTTTATCATCCAGCCGGGTGGAGACGGAACATCAGCCGGTGGATCCCGGAGGTTTTGCACCGGGTCCCCAGCAAATCCCCCCTCCAGAGCAGGCCGTGATTTCAGCCGCAAACGGGAAGGCCAGCCGGGGAAGACGGCGTCCTGATGTGGCGCTCCGAGCGGAGCCGGAGGGGCCGACGGGACACAAAATGGCAGCCGGGGCAGAGACGGTACTTACTGGGATATGCTTACTCATTGAAGATTGTAGCTTAATCATACAGCCGGTCCCCAGAAAAAGGTAAAAATGGAGAATCGGTTCTCCACCATACAGTCCGCTGCTGTTTCTCCGAGCGGAGCCGAAGTCTCCTGAGCCGCTTCGGCTACTTCCGCCAAGCTGGAGAGAAACGGAAGAGGGGGTCTTCCTGTCGGGCGTTTCAAAATAAAACACCCGCCCCTTAGAGGATGAGCTCCTAAAAATTCAACGAAGCTTTTTTATTCATTTAACGATATTTTTATTGGTCCTTCCCTTATAACACTATAAAAATATACATTTGTTCCCCTCACATAAACATAAACAACAAAAAAAAGCGATTAAAAGAGTTTCAAGGAAGCTTTATTATTAATTTTTTACTCATTTAACAATATTTGTATTGAACTTTCCCTCATATCAGTTTAAAAATATACATTTGTTCCCCCTCATATAAACATAAACAACAAAAAAAAGGTTTACTTTCATCACCACAGTTTATATTAAACTAGGAGGGGAAACCAAATACTGTTTACACCACAGTCCCACAGTGAGCGCACATGAAAAAGACATAAAACATAAACAACGCTGACGACATTTGAAGAATACTGAATAAACATTTAAAAGGTGCATTAAAGCCTGAGCATCAATGCAAACCGGATGTGTTCGAATCAAATCAGATACATTTTTCTTTTATTTGGCCCATAAAGTAAAAAACTTTCAGATTTAAAAGTTTATGGGAAATGATGCTGACCACAGATTAGATTTAATAAAGACAATAATCACCACATTTATCAGAAATCAAGATAACAGCATGTAATATTGGTCTGTAGGCATTGTACAAATATTTTGAGTGTACGTATTGTTATATTTTTGATGCCTTATAAATATAAGAAGAAACAAGAAGTCATGACTCTGAACCCAAAACCAGATCAGAAAATGATTTTAATCCACAGCACAAATACTGGTGACCTTCACTCATTCTCCTTCTGTTAAACATATAATAAACCTGACTGCATCACACTCAGTAGTTTAACACTTTTGCATTTGAGGCGAGGAGTTATTTTGAAAGAAAGCTCAGAGCAGATCTGGTGTTTCCTCAGCTGAATTGGCTGCAGCTTGATGGAAGTCTGGAAACCCCACCCTGAAAATGTGAGGTGGTCTGTCCTGACATCTTCCCCTCAGGCTTCAGTTCAGGTGGAGACTGCTGAGGCCTGGACAGGGAACACCAGAACACCCCCATGTACAACAAGACTTATGAATAACCTAACAAAACCTGAAACCTTCTCTGAATTTACCAGTTTGTCCACTTTAATTCCTGAATGGATGCACATTGAAAAACGTGGGCGAAGATTTTTACAAAGTTCATTACACTCAAAGTCTGAGAGGTCAGTTCATCGCGACCAAAATGAATCAGATCATAATAAAATAAAAGCTTTTGGTAATAAATCAAAGTAAATTAAATAATGAATTTCCACCATGCTGCTATTAAATTCGAGGTAAATACAGACGGTGATTAATTACATGCTACTAATTAATTCCAGTTAATTTCTAACAAAACCTCTTTAAGCTAAACTTCAGGTCAAATGAACAGGCAAGCACAATATTACATTATTATTTTTTCATTGTCATTCATTTATTTTTGTGTAAGCAGAACCAAACTGTGCAGCTCTTTCTATGAACCATCTACAGGAATTACAAAAGAGGATATTTTTTTTAACCTTTCATTCACTTTTTTATATGAAGAGTTCAACCATTTCCCAACAAGCTGCAGACAATCTGAGCTAAAACTCATTTATTTACAAATGTCACATTATTAATGATTTACTAAAATTTATAACTGTTACTCTGCTGGCCCTCCATAAAAGAAATAAATTATGGCTCTTTATCTTTATGACGCATCCGTGCGATAAAAATCCATCAGGTCAACTGGTTCAAGGTTGGAGAGTCATTTCCTGTCTAATCTGCAGGAGTCAAATTTACATCAACAAAGTGTTTTTCACATCACAACAGTCTGTAAATATCCCACATGAAGTGTTTATCATGAACCAATAAACTTTGAATGAATTCTTTTATTGCAACACACGAAGGAAGGCTTCAATCACTTCATCAGGAGGTTTGATTCTCTACCAGTTTTAGACAACTTTCTCTTTTTCTATTTTAAAGGGTTGTTTTTCTTCTTAAGTATATTGTGTTATAGAAAATTACAGAAAACTCAACAACAGCTACTAAATAAAAGCTTTGTTGTTTTGCAGATAGATAGATAATGTAATCTGACATTCACTTAATGAAGCACACTAAAGCCGCTCTTGGGGCACAGATAGAGACTTTGGTGATAAGGTTTGGGAAGAAGCAAATACACTTTGTGTGAACTTAATACATGTATACAGTCTGTCTCATTTTCAGTCATGACAGATAGACAACTAAACTGCAGGAACACAACAAAAATTTAAATGGAATTGTGATTTTTCTTATTTGTTTATTTATTATTAAAGAAGTTGGGGAAACCGGAGCACCCGGGGTAAACCCAACAGGTATGAGTTGTTGTGTGTTGGTGTTGGTTGGTAGTGTTGGTGATTATGGCGGTGTTGGCGGTGTTGGTGGTGTTGCAGCAGGAGGTCGGGTCGTTTTAATTGCAGCACTTGAAGGGCCTGATGAAAGCTTTCCTGACAGCTGAGAAAAATCTGCCCACTTTGGACTTCTTTTTTCTGGGTGGAACAGCGAAGGGCTCCTCAACGTGCCGCTGCAGTAAGGTCACAACAACCTCATCAAAAAGTGGATCCTCTGATGTGGTCGCAACCCTAAGCAGTTCTTTGGGAGGGTTGAACGCCATATGAAGGTCTTCAGTCATGGTCTGGTTGAGTGCCTTCACCTTTTTCTGGGAGCCACCGGTGTTAATTTCTTCCAGTGCCATGTCTGACAGGTGCTGGGTCAGGCCGTTGACGTCTACCTCTCCGGACACGTCGGTTATGTTGGAGACTTTTGTGAGGAGCCTCAGGAAAAGAGAAGTCATGAAGGCGTTGGTCATGTCCTCTGTTACAGAAGAGGAGCTCTCCGGTGACTGTGCTATAAGCTCCTTACCTGCTTCCTCAGGGGTCAAACCCTGACTGGAGCCACGTCCTTTAGGACTGTGGTGGGAAACTGATGGAGGCTCAGAGACTTTGTCAGGAGATGCTCTCTGTGAGGTCACCTCATGATCATCAGCCCCTTCGTTTGACACCTCAACACAGACAGATGTAGACGGTTCCGCCTCACAAGGACGTGGTGTCTGAGGTGTTGCTTCAGGCTCATTGTTGGCATGAGGGGAGTGTGGCTCGATGGTGTCCTCCTCTCCTGATGTGGACAGCATGTCTGTGACGACCTCTACGATGTCATTTAGTACACTCGACACTTCCTCACTGTAGCTCTTCTTATCAGATTCTTCTCTGTCCATCCAGAGAAGCACCTTCTGTAAGAACCTTTCCACAGCGTCCTCGGTCATTGCGTACAGGACCTCAGGTGAGAACTTTGACTGGGCGGCGTCTCTCCTCATGGTTAATTTTGGGATGACAGAGTTAAAAAGACACCTGCCCACTGAAACAAGGGGCATCTGATCTGTCCGCCCAGCCGCTAGATGAGAGTACATTTTATCCACAAGTTCCCTTGAAAATTTCCTGAGCTCTCCGCTGGCCTTGATGTCTTCCTGTGTCTTGCTGAGACGTGCTGCAGGATCCTTTGTTTGGTGTAGCGTCTCAAACAAGCTGTCCACATCTGATTTTATGGCCTTAGCACCGACTTTTGAGGGTTTTGATCCTATCCCAATGACTTCCAATCTGCTGGTAGGTTCAGGTGTTTGCCTGGTTTTAAACTGAGGGGACCCTGAATCCTGTGTCAGATGGACCAGGAACTTTGGCTTTTCTGCCTTAAATTTTCTCTTCAGCTCTGCCATCATTTTTTTATACTGCTTCTTGGCAAAGCAAGAAAATCTCATTTTGTCTTTGATCTGATCTCCATCTAAGACATCTTCTGAAGGGTTGTCCTGTGAAAGGAAAAATTCTCTGACCCTGTGCAGAATTGGCCTCAAATTAAAATGATGTCTGGGTGAGCTGCTCATCTGGCTGCACCCAGCAACATATTCAAAGTTTTCATGATGGAGATCGTCTATTATCAGTTTGACGATATCACACGCTGCATCCTGAGCATCCAGAGAGATGTCAGACAGGGGAGAGTCTTTGTGCTCTTCTGCTGCGTCTTGGTTTTCATTGGACCATTTAAGTAAAATGCTGGTTACAGCTTCTGTGGCTGAGCGGACAGAAATCTTTGACTTTACACTCAGCGGTGAGTCACAATGCTCCTGTTCTTTGATTTCTGGGGTCTGTGGTGCTGACTCAGGGACCTTCTCAGATGAGGTTACCTTCGGATGCCAACACTCTCCCAGGCACGGGAATTTCACCTTATTCAAACATCTTCTCAGACATTTGGATACGTGAGACACCATTAGACCCAGGGAGCTGATGCTGGACACGGAACCACTCACAAAAACAGCCGGCTCTGCAGGCAAAACAGAGCTAATGAGGGCCTCGGACACAATGGAGTCGACCTTCTCAGAAACTTCCTTTTCCACTAAAGCTGTGAGCTGTGCAGCGCTGTCACATTTCACCTGCTCCACACTAAGAGCCACAGCGAAGCTCTCAGAGAGCAGGTCTCCCACATTTGTGTTGAGGCTCTCCAGTCTTGAGTTTATTTCATCCGCTGGTTCCTTCCTGATAAAGCTCTCCTCGATGGCGGGAATCAGAACTGTCAGGACAATGGTACAAAGGGTCTGGACCACTTCTGTACAAAGGTCAGCCAGCGTAGCTGTTGTGGCCGAGTCCTGGATCCCTGCAGCTAACAAGTTCCACTGTACAGCAGAGAATCTCTTCAAATACTTGTGGACGATGGGATGAAGAGCCTCGGCTGACATGAGGGCAGTGTTGTCCATCGGTGATCTGGATTGGTCCATTGTCAGTGTGATGCTTCTGTGCGTTTGCAGTTTCCTGTAAATGTTGAGCAGAGTTTGAATCCTCTCTTTTCCTTTTTGATTGTTCTCCTGGAGATACTTGTGTAAAGGGGAAGTCAACATGGAGTTCTATTTACTTCCCACTCTGTGACGTAACAAAGGCGTCACACATCAAAGGCATTTCCGCTCGCGCGTTCTCACCCGTCACACTTCCGTTAAACCAACAGCATGGAGAGACGTAATCAACCTCAACCTGTCAGTAACATTTATGTCTGTCCCCTTTGTTGTAAATCATTGAATTAGTCGATGCGTCCTGCTTAGCAAAGTTAAATGTTTGAATGAACATAAACCATGTGACCGTGTGTTACACGCCGCCTTTGCGAAACGTGTTGTTTATTGTTGCCATAACGACAACCGTTGCCTCGATTTAAGTGCGGAGAACTGTAAGGAGCCATATGATTGGCTGATAAATCTGTCAATCAGAAACATACATTTGATTGACAGCTTTATCAGCCAATGGTGACGTTGGTTGACCTGCGACCTCAGGGCAGCGATTAGCTTACAGAAAGAGTTATCGGCATCCAAAGATCTGTAATTTCTCATTGTTGTGTGAGTTTATATTCCGAACAAAAAGGAAGACAAATAACAAGCAGTGAGATTCTCATGTCAAGCTTTTATTACAATATTTTGTAATATAAGGGGTGTAATTTTAATATTTATAAAGCTAATAAAAAGACAATAAAGCTATGTGCATTCATTCTTTTTAACTCTAAGTTAAGGTTGCTGAATTGGCAAGGCTAACTGTAGGAGCTGAAGCTAACGGAGGCTAACTGTAAGAGCTGAAGCTTACCAAGGCTAACTGTAGGAGCTGAAGCTAACGGAGGCTAACTGTAGGAGCTGAAGCTAACCGAGGCTAACTGTAGGAGCTGAAGCTAACGGAGGCTAACTGTAAGAGCTGAAGCTAACCGAGGCTAACTGTAAGAGCTGAAGCTAACCAGGGCTAACGTACATACACCAACTACGTTTTAACCCCATAAAGTGGGCCAGATTTGAAACGTTTGGGTTCTAAAAAGCTATTTTAAAATTATGTAGTATTAGTGTGTTGTTTTTTTTTTATCTCTATCAGGTTAAATGATGATCTTACCGGGAGACTCCATCAGGTATTTGTAAATATCGATGTATGTCACCTCCGGCCGTTCAGTGGGATCATTTCTCCATAAAAATGAAGGCAAACAGAAGGAACAATGAGAAAGACCCACCGATGTGAGTTTTTTCATTGTACCGTTTTTTGTCTGGTACAGCTAGCGTGTTAAAATGATCATCTGACATGTTGAAATAATGTTTTAAACTAACCACTGGACAGTGTTTTTTAAACTGTGCCGCCGATTGTTTTCCCTTCCGGTAGGCGTGGCTTTCTGAGTATGACGCGTTGCGCTCTGTCTCTATGTGAAATAAAACCAACCCAGCGTTTAAAGATACGTGTTTATAATTACGCAGTAGCCACTATGCCTGATCGTTCTTGTTGTGACACCAAATGTAAAAAGATATTTTGCCTAAATTAAAACAGTTAGTTCTTGAGTGTATTGTCCCTTTACCAGGCTTGGCTCATACAGGAATGTGGAGATGCCATTGTTGTACAGTTATTTTTTATTTTGCTGAAGTGTCGCCCCTCACTGTATGACTGAATGGAGGCAGTTCTACTGCTGTAGTCTTTGCCTTTTTATGAAAACACTGTAAAGTCTACAACAAATTTCCCATTTGGACATTAAGGTTAAGAAAGATAGATAGTTTAGGTTTTAGTTGGTGTTCCTGTTGGGGTTCTTCTTGAGGAAACATTTTGAGCTTTCCCTCTGCAGCTCTTTAAACCAGCAGCAGTGTTGGTGGTCTTTGTTCGGTCCTGGTGCTTCTGTGTTTTTATCACTGGAATAAAAACTTCTGCTCACATTTTCTTTCTGGAAGCACACAAACAGAGCTGCTGAGCTCTGCAGTCTGAGCTTTGTTTTTTTGCATCACCACAAAAGCGCCTCTGAATTGTTCCCGCCGGCAGCCAATGAGCTGGAAGCAGCCGAGGCTCAGTGTCCACCAGCAGGCCTGCCGGTGCCAGATTCCAGCTGGACTCCCATGGGTGTCGGTGGGGGGGAGGGGGCGGTAAAAAGAACCTTCCAATCCGTCACCATTGTACCAATTGTCTATAAAAATTAATGTGCGAGTGAAGCTCTGTCTTCACATGGCGGCTATCAAATTTCCAAATCACTGTTCATGAAAGATAAAAACAAAGAAATGAATGACTCTGAAGATTTCAAGGTAACAAATCAACATCTAACTTTTTGGTTTGAATTCTGTTTCTGGCTTTAAATTGAGTTTTGCTGAAACGACTGGCTTCTTGTATTTTATCATGTATTTGAACCTGAAGTTTTTGAACCAGTATTACTGCAGGTCGTTTTTCTGTTTTCACAAACCTTCTTCTGATGGACTCGTTGTGTTCTCCAGGAGAAAAGAAGCAAAGACCAGGTAGACGGCTCCGGGATGAGCTTGGGAAAAAGGAAAGGGGTGAGGGTCACCGGGAGATATGGGACTCATATGGACTGGAGCAGCCCAGGACAAGGTCCATCCATCATCCACTCCAGCAGCAGCCCCATCCCTCCAGACACCCCCACTGTGATCTCCATCGGCCCTCTGCCTCACAGGGCCCCAGAGAGAGAGGACCACTCCGGGATGGACGGCCCCTCCATCCAGGAGGACTGGACCAGGGAGGCATCATCATCATCATCATCTCAGGGCAGGGTGTCCTACGGGGAGACGAGCGTCCCCAGGCAGACGATGGAGGAGCTGAAGACCATCCTGAGGGACGGTCCTCTGCTCAGCGTCCGGCCGAGGGACGACAGGAAGCCGGGGGGGCCGTACACGTACCTCCACGGGAGCAGCAGGGATGGAAGCCCCCACAGGGCCTTCAGCACCTTCAAACCCCTCTCTGATGCTTCCAGAAGGGGGGCCAGGTCCACAGAGAGCACATCTATTCAGCCGCCCCCCGGCGTGGATTCATCCAGCTCATTCAGGGCTGATGCCGACACAAATAGACGGCCGGAGGTCAGCGCGCTCTCACATGCAGCCGAAGGCTCTGGGCAAGAGACGGGAGCTTCTCATTCAGGTCAGTGATGCTTCAGATCAAATCTGAATGTTCATCCCAAATCGGGAAAGCCAATAAATAAAAGTTTATTAGAGATCTTTGGCAGGTTTAGCTCTTTATGGCCGATGACAGATGGTTAAACTTCCTGTCTCACTTTAACATCTTGGTTTTATTTTAAGATAGCGTGTTAATCGTTGATAGACAGGAATTATTCTTTAATTCTTTATTAGGATTTTGACTTTGGTGACTCGTCAGTAACTGGATATTTATCTCCAGTAAAAAAGATGAACTTCTTCATTTTCATAGGCTGATATTTGTGAGTTTAAAATAAATAAGGTTAAATTAGTAATTAATGCTTCTTTTCTTTAGATTGTTACTAAGTTTGACTGTGTAAGGATAAATCTGTTGTTGAACATTGTGTTACAGAGTATTTCTAAACAACTTGAAGTCTAAATGGCCATTTCTGTGCTGCCAACACACGATTACAACAACAAGCTGACATCTGTCTCTATTCACCAATAACCTGAAATCAAAAGTAACTTGGATTTTATTTTGCTTTGACTGAAGTCAGCGGAGCTTTGAATTTCAGATGTACTGAAAGTGAAAACGAAGATTTTTAAAGTTCAGTATTTGCGGTCATCAGCTGTTCGATGTTTCTGCAGATATCTCAAACTGTCTTCCTCAGATAACGGGAACGAGACGGTGGAGTTCTCTGGGAATCAGACGTTCATCGCCACCATGGAGACGATCAAGCAGCAGATCGCCAGAGAGAACATCAACTTCGTTCGCTTCGAGGCCACGGACCTCCACGGAGTGTCCCGGTCCAAGACCGTACCGGTCCGCTTCTTCCAAGTATGGAACTCCTGTTATCTGTTCTATCCCCTCCATCAGTCCATCCATCCATCCATCCATCAGTCCAAAGGTCAATAGGTCATTATGGTTACCTGAGCTAGCTTAGCATAAATACTATGGAAAACCAAAGTAGCACACAGTTTTTTTGTTTTTTAACCAAAGTCAGATGTGGATATTTGCTGTTTTTGGGGATGTGACATGTTGGAGGTATTTCCAGAGACCTTACTGACGGATGGAATAAAGTTCTTCTCATTAATCTTCCATAAAAAAAAAGAGAAATAGAGAAATAGCGGTATTTGCAGCAGTTCTGTCGGTGTGCCGGTTCCCTTCCGCAGGAGAAGGCGGTCTACGGAGTCCCAATGCCGAGGAGCTACCTGGAGCTGACCCTGAGCCCGAAGAGCAACGAGGTGGACAGCGGGGAAACGGCCAACTTCAGCAGCGACGTGCTGCTGATCCCGGACCTGGGCACCTTCAGGGTCCTGCCGTGGGCCGAGCAGACGGCCCGGGTCATCTGCGACCCCTGCACGGTCACCGGGAGCCCGCTGCGGACCTCGCCCCGGCTGATCGCCAAGCAGTTGCTGGGCGAGCTCCGGAGTCTGGGCTTCTCCCTCCGCTGCGCCTTCACCTACGAGTGCTGCGTCCTGGGAGCTCCGGACCGGATCGGGCCGAAGACGCTGCTCTTCCCGGCCACCACCCTGCTGAGCAACCACGACCTGCCCTTCTCCCAGCAGCTAGTGGACGGCATGTACAGCATGGGGGCCGACATCGACAGCGTGGCCTCAGCCAGCGGGCCGGGCCAGATGGAGATCAACCTGCGGCCCGAGTTCGGCATCGCAGCGGCCGACAGCGCCTTCACCTTCCGCACCGGCATGAAAGAGCTGGCCCGGAAGCACAGCTACATCGCCAGCTTCTTCACCGACGACGGCCTCCACAACGCCGGGGTGCTCTCCCACAGCCTGTGGGACGCCAACGGCCGGCGGAGCCTCTTCCAGGCCGCGGAGAAAGCCGGGGAGCTGTCGGAGATCGGCCGGCGGTGGCTGTCCGGCCTCCTGACGCACTCCGCCGCCCTCAGCTGCCTCACGTCGCCGGGCCTCGGCTGCCGGAGCCACATGGCCAAGACGGTGCGGGACCCCCAGAGGGTGGTGTACGCCACCTGCGGCCGAAACGACAACAGCAGCTCCTTCAACGTCAAGTCCCACGGCGGCAGGGAGACCCGCATCGACAACAAGCTGGGCTCCGCCATGGCCAACCCTTACGTGGTGCTGGCTGCCACCGTGGCCGCCGGCCTGGACGGCGTCCGCCGGAACCTGACCTCTGCGGACAGCCCCCAGCAGACCGGGGCCCCCGGCCGGCAGAGGGAGTTCCCCATCCCGGTGAAGCTGGACGAGGCCCTGGAGGCCCTGGGCCAGGACCACATCATCCGGACCAGCCTGGGGGAGCCCTTCGTCCAGTATTTCATCGCCATGAAGAAGTTCGAGATCGAGACGCAGGAACTGGACGATGAGAGGAACAAGTGTCTGGAGTATTTCATCTAATTATTATTATTATTATTATTCTTAATAGGAGGAACGGCTGCTTTACAGTAAAAGCTTTATATTTTATGATTTATTATTATTTCCAGCGAATAAAATCAGGAGAAACTGCTGCATGACAATTAAAGCTTTGTATTTTATATATTATTATTATGATGATACAGATTTTAGATATTTTTCAGAGTCATTTCAAAATAAAAGTGTTTAAGACCCTCCGTGTCTGTGGTGGTGCTTTATTTTATGAATACTTTAGTATTAATATGATATAATAAAGAATCCCAGTTTGGAGTCTCTTCTGTGGAATAAACTAAACAGCCTGTTGAGGGCGCTGAAGATGCTTCAGACTCAATCTGGTTTTATTTTATTTGGCAGATGTTGGCGAGCTGTTTTGTCGTCACAAAAATGTAAATTCAACATGTGATTAAATACCTTTAATAATTAAGTTGGTTTTTTTTTCCTCACCTTCTGTATTTACAGTGTAACACGTAGAAATTTTTACATGAAATCTCAAATGAAAACAAACAAAAAAAAAGTAAAAGGTTGAGGCTGACCATACGAGCAGCCAAAATGCTTTAATGTTCAATAAATATTATTCAAACTTTAGAAAATGGGAGACGATGGGACTATTTTCAGCTGCGGATTAATCCACATGTGGAGTTCTTTGGCAGAGCGACTTTGGATTCTGGTCAGCAGGAAAAATTAATTGGTGTTAATAAGAAAAAAAAAAACAGATTCCAACTTAACTTTTGGAAATAAACACATTTAACATGACAACAAAATTTTTTTGTACTTTCTTTAAACGATATGTCTTCAATTGAACTGGTGATAAAATATATTTCAGTCTTTAGAAGAGCTTCTGTCATAACCAACCCATCAGGGACTGAGGTGGAACCTTCCAGCTCAAAGATAAATATTCAGATCATTTGTTTTGGCGTCAGTTATAATCGCCTTCCCTGGTAATACATGATGAAAACCAAACAAAATGTTTGTGTCTGAGCCAAAACAAATCAGTAAACAACACAGACTGCCTGCTGTGTTTGCCTTCATCTTCTACTTATTCTTGCTGATGAGACTTCCGACTCGCTGCATGAACCGTCCCAGTTTGTTGTCGGAGCCGCTGTGAGCCTGGTGGGCCGACTCGGGCCTGTTGGGGGTCAGGCCCGAGGTCCTGCCGGGTTTATCCAGAGGAAGGCTGTCAGTGCTGAGCAGATACTCGTACCGGCTGTAGGCTTTCTCCCTCCTCGTTTGAAAGATGGCGGTTCCCTCGCCGTCGAGGGCGTTCTTTGAGCCCCGATCTGGCTCTGCCGTCGGGTTCGCCTTCCTCTTGCTGGAGCGGTGGGGAGATAATCTGGGGAAGGCAGATCTGGGCTTCTCGGTCTCGGCTGTACTTCCCGCAGAGTCGTTCGGTCTGGAGGTTTTTGGGGACTGGCCTTTCTTCGCCACGTGCTCTGCGGCACTTGAGGGGTTCAGGGATCTTGTTGAGGCTTTTCTTTGGAGAGACTTCTCTTCTTTTTTGGACGTTTTCTTTTCATCGGATGAAAGCAGCGATTGTACTTTCGTTCTCATGGAGTTCTTCCTCTGCAGCGTCGCTTCCTCTCGCTGCTTCTCCGTCGGACTTCCTTTTGCTTCCACGCTTCCTGCACGCTGAGATCTCGGAGAGCCCTTTAGAATCTTTTCTGATCTGGATTTATTTCCTTCTTTAGAGCCAACTGAGCCTAAACTTTTAGCGTCCTTACCCACAGAAGCCAGACTCCCTCTTGTTTGCTCCTTACGTTGTGACTCTCTGGGTAAGCTCCAGTTTTTCGGAGCAGATATTTCCTCTTTACTTTTGTCGGGACCGTTGACATGAACGTTCAAACCCTCCTTTTCTTCGGGGAGCTCCATCAAAGACTCCATCAGTCTCGGGTGCTGGATGCTCAGACTGCTGGAGTGCAGATGAGAGATCATGAGTGACGGGTCGTTGTGTTTCATGTCTAAGTCGGCGGCTGACTCTCTTCTGTCGACGCTCATGTTCGGCTCACTGACTTTCTGGAGCCCTGATTCCATGTTGAATCCGTTTTGAGTCCTTTGGTCTAACTCCACCATGCTGTGCCTGACGTCCAGGCCTCTCAGTGAAGACATCAGTTTGGGTCTTTCTAGAGGGGGGTACATGGACCTCAGGGAATCTTGGCTCTGCCTCAGATTGGCATATTCCTGCATGCTCAGCCTCTTCTGCCTCATCTCTTCCATCCTGGACTTTATGTCCCGAGAACGGATGTGAATCAGCTGCGACTGATGCTCGTTCAGACCCGTGTGGCTGCTGTACGGGGAGATCGCATCGCACGACGCTTCTAAAGACATATTCCTCTCATTCAGGTACGTGTCCATCTTCCACCTGTGGAGTGATGTCTCGGAGTTGAACGGTATCAGATTCTGGTCCGTGCCATAGCGGTTGCAGTGCCGAAGATGCTGCTGAGATCTGTGCGTTCGCAGCAGGTTGCCGCCCCCCCCCAGGTTTGAACCAGCCCTGTCGGGAGCAAAGGGCAGCCCGAAGTCCTTGGACCTCATCCTCAGGCGGGTCATAGAGTTCAGCTTCTGAAGTTCTCCACCATAACTGTGTCCCCGGATCAGATTCCCTGAGTCAGGAGATTGATGCAGCATCTCCTGGACGCTCAGGCCTCGGGTTAGCACGGCGGCGTTATTGAACCGATCATCCTGATGACTCTTCAGGCCCTGCAGCACTCTGGACTTCATGTGAATCTGGTGAACGGAGAGTTGGCTGGAGTTCGGACTCTGCAGGGCCACGCTGTCTCTCAGGTAGTTCACCGTCGGAAGCTCCCGGGACAGAAATGCAGGAACCGTGGAGCGAGCGTAAAGTCTCCGAAACTCCTCATCGTACGAGCAAACCAGCTGACCGGTGACCACCAGGACCATGCTGATGTTGATCTTCTCGTACGACCACGTAAAGCTGAAGGAGAAAATGGAGGCTCAGTCAGAAAAAACCCAACAGGGAGGATGTGAGAGGTCCTAAAGTGAAATTTGTAGGATTCAAGTCCTGAAGTTTAGCTGGCAGGAGGATTTCTGCAGAGCAGTGAGAGTTCAGAGAGGACGATCTCAGAGGGCACATTAACTCAGACTTACCTGTAAGTTCCATATAAAACCGTCCGACAGTCCACCAGAATGAACTTCTGCTCCAAACCTCCATGAAACTTAGCCCCAGACCGGCACTGGTACTGCTGGCCCTGGACGGCCCGGACTCGGATGCTCTGTTGGACACACAAATTATCAAAGCTCTGTCATTGTTCATATGTTTCTATTTTAAAATCAAATAAGCTTTGAGCTCAACTCACTGAAAGCAACAGTTTAAAACCGAAATGGATTTCTGTAATATTCACTTCTGTCGCTCATGAAAGCCGAAAATGTTTTCTTAGTTTTACAAACCTTCTTTAATAAGAACACGACTGCTCAACCTTCATACACACATATTTTATTGTGAAATTCAAACATGTGAAATATTCAAACAAATTTCAGCCCAATTTCACTGAAATGATTTATCATCTTTTTTTTTTCTGCACACTGAGTGAACCAACAGATATCTGAAAATCAGCTTCGGGCTTTCATTTGATTTCAACTTGTTTTCTTTTAGTCACATTTTTCTGTCTGTATGAACTTTCGGTCCTTTTGCTGCAGCAGGAAATAAAACAAACGTCTTTTGTTATTCAAAGTAAACAAAGAAAATATTTCCACAGATTTTTTCTAGCGTTGGCTGTAATTCCAGGAAATTGGCATCAGCTTTGGCATTTTTTTTTTTTTCTTTCATTTCCATTCATCACGCACGTCTTTTGTAACAAGAACAAACCTGTGGATCAGTTTTTCTTAGGTTGGCATTTTGACGTGGCCACTGGCTAAGCATTTTGCAGAGCGCTCACAATGCGAGGACTGAGCTGCATTTCTGCTGCTCGACCGCTCGTTTGGCCTGTTGGAACTTTTTCCTGACGCAGTTTAACACGAAAATCCAACCAGCCCAACAGCTGGATGGTGTGATAGCGGCAGGGAAACTCTGCTAAATGGCAGCGTTTTCACCAGAGAGACGCAGCAAATGTCAGACTTAATCCACCTAAATGCTGCTGCCAACAGAGGAAAGGTCAGGCCGCAGGCGAAGCCTCTTCTGGCTGCCAAACGTCCGACCGAAGGAGCAGCGACGCTTTTCTGTCAGAATGTCAGAAAACCAACGGCTGCTCTGAAGAGAGGGAGAAGAAGAAGAGATGATGTTTGTCTTCAGCTTCTTACCCAGAAGAGCACAAGATCAGCAATGTGTGACATGAAATCATTCTCAACCTCAGACACTCTGCCGATCAGACATTCAGAGCATTAGAGGCTTTGGAGCTGATTTTTCATCATTAATGAGCAGAACTCCTGATCAGATAAAGACAGAAACTTCAGATCAACCCGAACACATGAGAGGAACTTTTCTTTACATCAGGAAAATAAGGAAACATTCAAACAGCTTTTTTCTGTGTTCTGTGCTACAGAGAGCAGACTGTTTACTGAGTCAAAGACAGAATCAGCTGATTCTGAATATGAGCAAACATTTTTAAAAAACAAAAAAGAGATGAGAAGCTTTAGTGTGTTTGATAAAGATTAACTGTAGCAGCAGTCTCATGAAATCTGTACTGAACTCACCTTAACTTTATTTTGTTTATTCACCGTTTGTTTGATTTATCTGGTTGTCCTGTTGTTTTTCATTCATTCATTCATTCATTCATTGATAGCTGCAAAGACAGGAACAAACCAGACCCCCAGATCTGCAGGACCAGGACCGGTCCAGAGTCCAGACCTCGTCTCACCTTGAAGTCCTGGATGTTGATGCCGACCCTTCGCGTCATGCTGAGGAAGCTCCTGAGCTGAGAGTCATCCAGCAGGATGTAGACCACCACCCCCCGCAGGGTCGCACTGATGAGCTCTTTGAAAATGTCCACGTCGGTGAAGACGTCCATCGCTATGGCGACTAGCTGGAGACACATGAGACAGGAAGACACAGCTGAAGGCAAACAGGAAAAAACAACAACAACACTGGTAAACAAATAAACAACACTGATCTTCAAATCATGGAATCTTTTGAAGCTGCACAGCCAACCTCAAAACGAATGTCACATTGTGTTGAAGTCTATGGGAAAATGTCCCTCCTCCTCCCTGATTTATCAGCTCAGTAAGCGTTTCCCTGACGAGTTTATGGTCTCAGTCTCTAGTTTCTCATTTTTTAAAGGATAGCCAGGATCATCAGGACAGTGAGGCTGAGATGAGTTGTGTGTCTGGAATGAGGACTTGTCTTTAAGAGTCACACCTGGTATGGAGTGTGTGTTTGTGTGTGGGGTTAAAACGTCTAATTGTATCTGAACCTCATGCTCCGACTCGACCTCGTCTTTGACTCTCATAAAGTCAGATGACTAATAATTCGCCTCGAGGCTTCATGGTTTTTTTTCTGCTGCTGCAAATCGCGAACTGCCGGAAACATGTTGTTGTTTTATATAATTTTTCTTTACAAAATGATTGCTGCGACTTTGTTTGACTTTTCTCAGTTATGTCAGAAATGTTTACATTGTTCATCTAAGTAAAAAAAAAAAACAAACAAGTTTTAGAAATTAAATGTTGAGTGGAAATTTCTCTAAAATGAATATCAGCTCTTATTTTAAATAAATCTGAATGAAGCTCTTCTATAAATAAAAATTATAATATATTTTTATGTTATTGATCTCCTGTATACATTTTCATTTATGTTTAAATTAAGTTTGTTTCATAGATATGTTTAATTTAAATTCCATCCACATTGAGTTTAGATTGATGTGTTTATTTATTTAAAGCACATCACAAATATGACTTCCATAAAATATGACAGAAAGGTCTCCATGTATTAAAATGAATGAGCTTAATATCATTTATTATATGACTGATATTTTCTTTGTTACCTGTTCTGTTTATTGTTAACAAAGATGAACATATAATGACGTTATTTTGGATACTGAAGAGTCTGACAGGACCTGAAGAAGATTACAGTCTTCTTTTTTACCCCTAAACTCCCTCTTTAAGCTTTAAACTAGTTTGCCAGACTTTAAGGTGCACTAAATAAAAGCTCTCCCTCGTCAACGTGCAGCCGGTTGTGATCGTGTCCCTGCAGTGAGGAGGCCGAGCAGCTCTGACATGCGTCTCCTCATCAGCCCAGAAACTGATGTGTCTCTGCATGTTTATACTGACTGGAGTCGCCCTGTTCGTGCCTGCAGATATAATTAGGAAAAAATAAACTTTCACCTTTTTACTTAACAGGACTGAAATAGTTTGAGAGCTTTTGTGATCCTTTGAAACCAAATTCAAACTGAACTGTCGCTGTGACAAAGCAAACAAAACTGACAGCTGAGAACCAAACTGATAAAAACTGACAGGTGGTTTAATTTGACGTGAATGAAACTATTGTGTGTTTGTGTGTGTTTTGTGTGCAGCTCTACAGTTCACTGTGTGATGAGGAGAGACACCTTTCATTGTGTTGCTGCTAATAACACGGATAATTGCCTGTGTCTGTGTAGAAGCATGTGTTCAGGTCCATCCTCCTCTCACCTGCTGGGCCTCCTGGATCTGCTTGCGTACGACCTCTTTGATGGTCGGCGTGTTGTGTCTGGGCGGGTGGAAGAGCAGGCTGATGCTGGTGTCCATGCCCTCCAGCATGACCTCGGGCCAGCCCAGGTCCAGGTCTGGGACCTCCTCGTCCGACACCGCTGGGAAATAAGTGGAAGGGCTGAGCTCGTCCGGGACCCGTCTCCCCTCAGGGTTGTCTTTGTCTTCCTCGGGGGGCAGCTCTGCATTTTCCAGGATGAAGAAGATCTCGTCCTCCGACAGGAAGTTGCTGATCTGCTCGGCCCGGAGGAACTCCTCGTAGGCCTCCTTGCCCCCGCAGAGCAGGGCGTAGATGGCCAGCCGGTAGGACTCCTTGTAATGCGGCTGAATGTAGGCCACATTGTCCTCGTCTTTGAGGGAAGACAGGCAGGACAGATTGGACTCCATGGATCTGAATCTCTGTGCGTTGCAGACGTCTCCTTTAGTTTCAGTGCGACTGACGACCATCCTGCTCAGAGGAGGAACCTTCCTCTGATGAAGCAACACACACTGAGGAACAAAACAGGCAGTTTACATATGTGAAGCTAAAAGGTGAAAACCAGTCGGTCCAGTGTGATTCACCACAAGAAGGTAAACAACAGGAGGCATGTGGAGACGTTTACACTCACTTATCCCTCAACGTCAGGACAGAAATCAGCCAATACAAGAGTTCAGAGAGCAAAACAAACTTACTTCATGGCTGGAAAAGGAAACCTTCACCCTGCAGTCAGCCTCGGAGTCTGTACCTTCTCCTGCATGAACCAACAGCTCTAAGGTGTGGATTTGAACTCTCTCTGCATAAAGAACAGCCTGTCAAACCTGCCCTGTTCCCTCCGCAGACAGCCCGACCCGCCCACCTCGGCTCACCTGGCCTTCAGCAGCAGGAGCAGGTTTGTTTATCCGGTTCAGCTGAGCCTGGATCGGACAGGTTCGCTACTTTACTTTGGGTTTTAATTCATTTCTGCTGCCTGAAGAAGAGACTCAGAGACAACAGAAGGAGGTTGATCAGTGAAGTTTATTGGCATCACAAAGCGTTGGGAGGGAGAAACACAACATGTCACACAGATGTCAGGTGGACCAGATCAGGATCAGCTGATGTCCATAGAAACCTCCAAACCATCAAAGCTACCTGAGATTAAAGTAGCTTCAAGGACTCGGGTTCAGAACAACTCTGGTTTTATACCAAAAACGTTCAGATCTGGAAATACGCTGACGTCACTTCAGTAAAGTCGGTCAGAAGGAGATCTGAAGTGTCCCTGACTGCACAGGAAACGGTCTGTCTCTTCAAAATAAAACCGTGTAACCTGGAGGTTTGTTAAAAAAACAAAAAAAACAAAAAAAACTAAACATCACCGTGTTTCCAGTTTGAACAGGAATAAAATCTGAGTTGTAAAAACCAGAATGTTCATTTCACATCCGCAAAGAGACTAAAACATTCCACTTTCCTGTGAAGCGGAAGGCGCAGCTTTTGAAACACTGAACGTTAACATCAACCCTGGAACTTTTATTTTTTGGAGTTTTTTGGATTCTTTTGTTTCCAGTTGAATGACAGGAAGTGGCTGAGAAGGACATCTACGTTAGGAGTCACTGTGAAAGTCCTCCTGTTCTGGGTTAGTCCTGGATCTACTGTGCAGCTGGTTCCGGTTCAGTTAGATAAGAAGGACTAGTTGTGTTCTGGTCTAGTTTGAGTCCAGAGCGAGCGTCGGTGCAGTCGGACCTTTCACAGTGACCTCATCTAAATAAATACTTTCACACTCACATGCTAAACTCAACGTTTCCCCCCTCTGAGGTCACCACCTCCCCCACCACCGTGTTTCACTTCCTGGGTGGGGTGGGAGACTTCATGAATCTGGGGGGGGTTGGTGACTTGACGCTGCGAGGTGGAGTCGGAGATTTGGGGGTCGGGGTTGGAGATTTAGGGGTCGGGGTGGAGGCTGGAGTTGGGCTCTTCACGGACGGCACCGGGGTTTGGGGCTTGGAGGGCGTGGGGGTCGGGGTCTTGGAGTGGGGAGCCGGCGACTTGGGCGGCATAGGCGTGGTTGCGGGTGTAGCAGCAGGCGTGGCCGTCTTGGGGTGTCCCAGTTTTGGCTCGGGGATTTGCTCGCCGTGCTTGTAGACGCTGACGGTGATCTCCACAAACTCGCCGCCGTACTTGTTCCGGACGTTGATGCTGTACTTGCCGGAGTCGTCGGGGGTGACCTTGTTGATGACGAGGCTGGCGAACTTGCCGCCGTCAAACGTGACCTTGGTGTGCTCGTTGCAGGCGACCTCCTGCTCGTTCTTGAACCAGGTGACCTCGGGGGTCGGCTCGCCCCACACGGTGCAGGTCAGGCTCAGGGACTGAGGGGGGAGGGGGGGATCAACTCAAGTCAACATTTATTTTTAGACACAATGTGGGCTTAAAAGGAACTTAAACTGGATCCAAACTTTGTTAGGGAGGGCAGAGAACACAATCCAACAGCATTCGAAACTTCTCTGGTATCTAGACTAACTTGTTTGGATTTATAAATACAAACAATAAATAAGAGCAGGACATGGCTCACAGCTCTTAATCTAAAGTTTAGTTCCAGCACTCAGTCCTCAGGAATGCTGTCGGGGAGGAGCAGCTCGTACTACAAGTACAGTAACTCTTGACTTCCTCACTGCATCAGAGTAAACAAACAGATCATTTATCATCAGCTCACCTTCTCCTCCATGATGGTGACCACATCAGGCAGACCGCCAACCACTCTGCCGCGGTCTGAGGAGAAACAACAACAGACACATCAGCTCAAAATGCCTCCGCAGTTAAAATATCAGCATGTTTGCTCTGAGAGGTGAAGTGAGACTCCACCTGTCTCAGTGTAAACAGGGTGGAGGACTTCAGACGGAGACAGCAGGAATCTAAAGATCCTGACTTTACTTTATGTTAAGGTCCAAGTTCCTTCGATGGAAAGCCTGAAGAGTGAGCTGTCTCTAACAGCCTCAGGGTTATTATTAACAACAATAATAATAATAATAATAAGTACTCACTCTTCTCAGCAAATGCAGCTGCCCTAAAAAAGAAAAAATAAGAACAACATGATTAATATTTGAGTTAAACCCAATTTGAAGACAAAATGCTTCAGCTTCAGATAACTCACTTCAGTCTCAGGTACTCCTCATAGGCTTCGGTGTACGCTGCACAGAGACAGATGAGACAAAAAATAATCAAGGAAACGAACATGAAAATATAAATGAAAACTAATTTGTGAGAATGAATTTAAAACAAAATGAATACGCCCATCCAGAGGACACTTGTTGCACTAAAAATTGCCCACCTTGTCCAGAAAGGTCGAAAGTCCTGGTGTGGGTCGTCACGCCGTCGAAGATCTCCATGGTGTAGTGACCCTTCTCCTTGTCGGAGGGGTCGCAGATCTGCATCCAGGCCATTTCTGCCGTGCCACCGATCCTCATCTTCTCAGAGGAGGCGATCTTACTTTCCCTGCAGGGTGACGTCAGGGTTTCAAACTCATGCTGATGCGACAAGATCAAACACTGAGATGTCTCTGCAGGAACGAACCTGCTCGGCCATGTTTGATTTAGTCCGGATTAAGTTTTACAATACTGAGTAATCCCGCTCCACAGATCTGCAGTGTGTTACATAAACCCTCAAGAATGGCCGACATCTTTCACACAATCTGATTTATAACATCTATGCTCTTTGGTGTTGGGTCCTAACTCTCAGGTTTACAGAAAAAAAGAAATCTGAAACCTGTAAAATTCTGTAGAGTCATCAGGACTCTTTGTTGTAAAGCGTTCAGACTGTACTTGTGTTTCCAGACGGTCTTCATCTCCTCAGTGTAGTAGCTCATGTAGCACTGCAGTCTGATGCCCTCGGGAGTACACTGCAGCACCAGATCAGAGGCAGAAGCTCCTGAAACACAAACAAAGACGACACGGGCGTCATAGTTGTGCATTGTTTGACACTGTCATGTGTCATGTATTGTGTTAAATTTTTCCTCAGCAGGAGTCAACTCAGGGGAGTTTTCACAGACGGACACAGTTGGACCTTCAGGCCAAATAAAGTCAGAGCAGATGAGTGTGAGGTCTAAAATCAGCGGATCGAACTCACCGGCGATCTTGGCGACGGCGTTGATGATGTCATCAAAGACTGCAGAGCAAAGAGACAGGAAGAATAAGTTTTAAATCACGTTGTCTGGAAGAGGAGAAAACAGCTGATTCTCAGCAATAAATTTATTTTTTATCCGGTGAAGCAAAAACAGAAACACACTTTAAGTGTAACGTGTCACAGAAGAACAAATCATTACACAACACAACATAGCGTAGCGCACAATAACATAACTTTCATGAGGATAGCAGAGAATTATATTTGACCGTTCTATATATTTTTATTTATGGTGAAACAGATACAGAAAGAGGGATTTTGAAAACAACAAATTCTGATGAATAAAATCTGACCTTTGCCTGAAATGTCAATCGTAGATGTGTCCTTTCCTCTGGCGTCACCGAGCACGGCCTTGAAAACTCCTTGATCTTTCCTGGAGAACTGAGAGGACAAACATTAGTGTGTCAGCAAAAAAGGAGGAAACCCGTTACTCTGAATTAAATTATTCCAGCAAATACAAAACAGTAAAAACATTTATTGAGCTAATTAAGGAAACTTTTTGAAGACATGAGAGTCGAGTAAATGAGTAAACGAGTACGCAAATAAATCAGTGGAAATCCATCCAGAGCTTATTCCATGTTAAGAATTTCAGAAAACGCAATATTAAAAGAGCAGATGATTGATTGTTTGATGGATTCCTTTATTTTATCAGCAATGATTAATTAAAATTAAACAGCATATCTCTAATTTTGTAGCCGAGAAAATTCTAAATGTTTTTTGTTTTGTCAAATCGTTGTTTTACTCTGAACGTTCCATCGGTCGACATTGTTTCACGTGTCTAACTTTCCTGTTTGACGCTGCTGAGTTAATATTTAATAGTGACGCTGCAGTCGTTACCAGAGGGAGGGGGAGAGCGCAGGCTCCGGACATGACGTTGGGGGGGGTCTCTGGGACGATCTCGTCGTCTTCTTTGTACCAGTGGAGAGTCGTCTCCTTCTTCACGTTGGCCACCTGACACAAAATCAGCCCACACACGCTTTAGATTCATTTAAACCCCCTCACCAAGGCGATCAGTCCGTATACATTAGGATTTATGTACAATAATAATAATAAAGTTACCTTGCAGGTGAGCAGAACAGTACAATCCTCAGTGACAGTGAAATACAGATACTCAGAGAAATGTGCGCCTGAAACAACAAAGAGCAGCGATGAAGGGAATAAAAAGTACAGAACAACAAAAGACAGTGCAGGGTTTGTTTTTTTTTTTTGTTATATTAACTGATGACTTTTGTTTGAATAATTGTGTTTATAGCTCCAGGACGTTCAGTCGGAGTTGGTACCTTGTTTCCTGATGTGCTCTTTCCTCTGAAACTCGGCCTCCTTGAGAACAGCCTTGAAAACTGAGAAAAGAAAAGAGAGTCACTCAGTAAATCTGCTGTGATGTTCAAAGTGTTTCTGTGCGTTTGGTCCGGTCAGATGTGATTTAAAAGCCTCACCGTCTCCCACCAGGACCAGGGAGCTCTGGGCCTTGGCCTTGCCGTCGTGGATCTGGACGGTGTAGGTGCCCTCGTTGGCTCTGGTGAACTGATCCACGGTCATCTGGATGATTCCTGTGGCCACGTCATGGCTGAACTTATGACCCTGAGAGGGAAACCAGGAAAAAGTCATATTCAAATTGTTGTTGAGATATGCATACATTTTTATATTAGTATTAATCAGAGCTCAAGTCATTGACGTGTGCAGGATATTTATATATTTATCTGAATGAGCTGATTTAAATGTGAACTAAACATTAATAAGTCTGATTTAGTTGCTGTTTGTTTTTTTTGTTTTTTTAAAACATCCAGAGGATCATCGGTGCTCTGCTGTTTCGTTGTGTCGTGATTATCTTGAGGCTGAAGGGTTAAAAGGCGTTAGCAATGACTGCCTAATGGTAAAAATGTGTTTGTTTATTTGTTTTTGTTGTTTTGAGTTAATGAGACAACTCAAACAAATGTGGAAAATAAACCCGGAGGCCTTGAGCGGGAAAGTTTAAGGTAAATTTTACATTAATCTTAAATCTCACAGGTCACATAGTTCTGATACAGTTAGTTAAGTATAAATACGGTCACTTAGTGGATCCATTCCTCACGAAGGTTGTGTTACCTCCCCACTGGTGACCTCCTTGTCGTTAACGATGAACCTGTAGGACACTGAGGGCGACAGTTTCACCGCCTGCGCCCAGAAACGAACGTGACCTTTCTCCAGAATCTCATAGTTCAGGCCGTGTTTCAGAGGAATAACTGCACAAAGACAGAAGGCAGGAAAAAGAACATCATTATTGATATTCATCTATAATTTCTCAGTACATGATATCTGAGATCTGCTGCCTGTGTACGACACTCACTCGGGTTTCTGATGGCGTGGCTGAGCTCCAGCATGGTGTTCAGAGCTGCAGAGGAGATTCAATAAAAACACGAGAATAAAGAAACAACTAAAACAAGTTCTGATTTCTGCCTCGTCTGATGACCCACCGTCCTCGGTCAGCGTGTGGCTGGAAGAGACGCCGTCTGTGTCGGTGACGACCACGGAGTATCGGCCCACATCGTCCTTATCGGGGTTGGTGAAAGTCAACCTGGAGCTGTGAGGCCAACACAAGTGAAGTCAGCACAGATATTATAATCACACCAAGTTTCTCATAGTTTACTTATTTAGAGGTTTCTTGTAAAGGAAATAAATTTATTGTAAAGAGACAGAATCCTGTACAGGCAAACTGACAATAGACTTAATGGAGATCAAAGAAGATTTAAAGGTAATAATAATAATAATAATTTTTATTTTTTCAATCCTCCATGTTTTCGCCTTCCTGTGTCTGTCTGCAGTCGTATTTGTTTTATCGGTTGCTTCATACGTTCATACGTCAATCACTTTGTAAACTTTTTTTTTATTTTTTTTTAAAGATGCTATATAAATACATTTATAATTTTTTTTAAAAGAATCTCTAAAATATAAATATCTTTCAACTAAAACTTAATCATCTCGGAACCTGCTAACTTAACCAAATCATACACAGTAGCTCTTGTCAGAAATTAGTTAATTCCTTAAATAGATGATGAATCTTTGGATTTGAATGTATTGTGTGTATAATGAACATAAAAATACAGCAAATCTTTCGCAGCTGCAGCTGAAACTACCGTTTGTTCTGCTGTCATTAACAGAACTTTTTTTCTGGGAGTCCTGAAGCGACTCTGAACTTACGTGCGTCCCTTCGTGGTGACGGCGAGCCTGGGGCAGTCGCCAATAGGTTTGTAGTTCTTGGACCACTCAAACTTGGACGTTTCACAGATCTCGCAGGCCTCAAGAGACAGATAGACGTCTCCGGTTTCCTCGTCGACACCGGCCACAATCTCTTTGGTGCCTGTGAAGGTGAAGAACAGAACTCAGGCCCACATTCAGCATCAGGAAGAAGATCCTGTGGTGGGAATTTCTTTTTGATCGAACCAAAATTTAGTCAGTCTGTCTGTCCAAAACTGTTGTCCAAAAAGTTTTGTAATCTTTTGTTTAACAGATTCATAATTTGGGAATTAAATGTGTCATTAAATAAATATCTGCTGCATTTCAGTGAGACTGTGTGAGTTTGAAGAGCTGGGAAAATGACCACAGTGCTGCTGTTCCTGAGACACGTCACCTGAATCCGATCGAGTTGTTACCTGGAAGAGCTCTGGCGCAGACGGGCTCAGACAGCTGAGAGGCTTTTCCAACACAGTTGGCGTTGACAGCACGAACTCTGAAGACGTAGAATTCGCCCTCCTCCAGACCGCTGACCTACAGGAAACCACGGAAACATCATCACAGGGAAAGGATGACGACGGCATGGAGGGAGGAAGACAGCGTTCAACAAAACTTGATTATACTCTAACCTGTTCGTATGAACAGTCTCCTACCTTCAGGTAGCGATGCTTCACGGCCTCCTCATTCAGAGTAACAAACTCTGAGGAACCTTTCTTGGCCATGTCCACGAAGTACCCGGTGACGGCACTCGCCCCGGTGTAGACCGGAGCCTTCCACAGGATCACCAGGGAGTGACTTCTGACCTCGCTGAAGCTCAGGTCGTAGGCTGGGCCTTGATGTAAAAAAAAAAGAAAAAAGAAGAAAGAACAAACATCATGAGGAGGCTGAAAGAGAGAAGGAATGTCGTCTTCAACAAGAGATTCATGAGTTCATCTTCTTTAAGTGAAACCTGGCGAAATTGGAAGTTATTCAGGGCTTCACTGCTCCAACAGAAAGAAGCACAGATACCATCCTGTGGTCAATAAATTACTTGTTGAACATTCTTGTTTTAGGAAGGAGGACGGTGTGTGTCCTACCTGGGCCCTCCATGGTCCAAGCTACACACTTCATGGGAACGCTGGGAGAAGATGGCAGACCGACGCCGGCCATGTTAGCGGCCTGGACCTTGAACTCGTAGAAGGTTCCCTCCGTCAGGTTGTCGACCTGAAGACACAGAAGGAGCGTTTTTAATGAGGAGATGATCAGTCTGCTTCGGGTCGTGTCATTTTGATGCCACTTACGGTGCAGGTTCTCTCTTTGACGCCCGTCAGGTTGACCTCGTTCCAGACCAGAGTGTCGGCGTCGCGCTTGCTGATGTAGTAGGCGTTGACCTTGGAGCCGCCGCAGTGTTTGGGACTATTCCAGGCCAGAGTCATGGAGGAGCCGTCGCAGCTCAGCAGGGTGATGCCAAAGGGAGAGCTGGGAGTCGCTGTCAACACAGATTTACTTTGATACTTCAGACTCTTAAATCCAGATCCTAGATCCTTTATTCAGGGTTGTACAACCAGTTTGTGGTTAATTTTCTTTTTTGGGGGGCCATTTCTTGTCATTATTATTCAACAGGACAGTTTAGAGCAACAAGAAAATCGGGAAAAGAGAAAGGGAATTACATGCAGCAGAGTCCAGTTGGCCAGGAATCGAACCAACATGATGTACACAATACAACAAGTTCACCTGGAGTTTGTGGTCGTGTTTAATAAAAAGCAGTGCACTGCCACTACAGCGTACAGTGACAGAGTGAATGTGCATTTCTGTGAATGAAGCACACAAATGGAAGTGGAGGTGGAGGAAGTGGAGTGTTGGGAAATCAACATGGAAATATAATACATACCATACTCCACCCCCCCTCCTGGACATACCAACGAAGAGCAATGTTTTCCATCAGTTTGAAAAATCTGTCCATACTTTATTCATTATTGTTCCAACTGAGTTTAGTATAAAGGTGGAGGTCATCTCACCGAGCGCTGGCTCCACGGAGATGGGGGTCGACTCCTGGGACTCCTCGCTGAGGCCAAAGACGTTGACGGCTTGGACGCGGAAAACGTAGCTCTCTCCGGGGATCAGGCCGTGGACCACGAACCTGAAACACAGATTTCACTGCATGAAGCCTTTTTGTGTCTTTACTCTTGTTCTAGTTTGTGCTATTTCAATCCCAAAGTCCTTATTTATCACCTATTATCAAGTATATTTGCATCTATTTATCTTATCAACTTTGAAAAACAAGTGAAGAATCTCCACAGCGGATCAGACTGATGATGGACAGACCATGTCGTTCATTTGTGCCTCGTTGGGGAATAAACTTTACAAACAGACTGTTTGTTGCTGATGAATAGAAGGTGTTTGTGCTTTATCTGTTTCATTTAGTTAAGTGTTAGTAAAGAGTTTTTCTCATTTACATGACAGAAAATGGAAATTTTAGGAGATGCATCATCTTATTGCAGCAGGACTACCTGGTGTGTTTGAAGGGCTTGTGGTTGCAGGCGAACCAGTCCTTGGATCCGACGACGCGGCCGTCGATGTAATATCCCATCAGGTGCTTCAGTTGTTTGGGAGCCTCCCACTGCACAAACACAGACGTCTTGTTGTTTCTGGTGGCAACGACCTGACCGGGAGCAGAGGGGACGCCTGTTCACCGAGAGAGAGGAGCCATCGTTAATCACCCATTCATCAAATTCAATCTTATAAAAACTGCGTTTATAGCTTTAATTCCATTTATTGGTGAAATTGGACATGTGTGGGCTGACCGCCACATATTCAGGCTCTTATCCTGAGGTAAGTCATGGAGATGTGGATATATTTGGTTTTGCTTCGAAAATGCGACACTCTGGTTATCTGATATCAGGCTTCATTATATCAAAGGCCATTTTACTTATTTTTATTTAAAATATGGTCTGAGTGGTGGGGAGAGGAAAGGGAACGAAAAACTAAAACAGGAAATAATCCGTTGTGTTGGACCAATCAGAGCTCGAAGAACCAAAATCAGGCAGATCAGCTGTCAATGGAAAAAATTGATCCAACCAACGACTCTCTACATGTTCAGTCTACCATTTCTCACAGATACTTAATAATTCATAGAAACAGGAAACGACTTACTTCAGGTCTGATGTGCTCATGTTATAAACTGACCTACACATGTAAGACATGCGATATTTAAAGGCTGTGGTGTTTTCAGTGAGACAGTCTGTGTTTTCAAAGACCCTGTGAGATTATTTAGACACAGCAAAAGGCAGCAGAGTGAAGAGGATTTGTTGTGCCTGCAGTCAGAAAACAAACAGTGACAGACTGAAGTCGTCTGTGATGTTACAGAAGTGTTTAATATCTCCATTAAACAGTACGCACCGACTGGAAGCTCAATTCCTGCAAAATAAAGCGATTCATTTTGAACAAAAGCAAAATTTTAGCATCTCGTGTTTGTGTTTGCAGATAAAAATCACATGTTTGCAGCTGAAAAGCATTTAGAGGCATTTGGAGAAAGTTTCTCAGGCAAGACGACATGACAGCTCAGAGAGACTGACACGTGTAGTCTATATTTTTCCAAATACATTTCACATCTAATATTTAAATGAAACCTTCATCAGACACTTTAGATGCTTCACGGCTTCAAATTTCTTTCTCTTTGTTTATATGAAACCAACCACTAACTTTATGTCGGGAATAAATTCACTCAGCACCCACTGAGACAGCCTCAAAGGCTTTTTGTGCAGATTTTAAAAAGTGAATTTGTACCCAAAATTAACATAATAATTATGTATTTGTGCTTTACTGTCTGTGTATGTATACATATAAATATGACAGTGTGTGGATGTCTCTGCAGGTCCCAGCCCTTACCATCCTGATCAACCTTTTGGATGGGCTCGGAGGGCGCAGAGGCCTCGCTGGAGCCGTACATGTTGACCGAATACACTCGGAACTGGTACTTTTGCCCGTCTTGCAAATCATAAACTGGGTAACGGGGGGAGTGCAGTTTGACTGCTGTGTTGATCCGCTGCCACGCTCCAGTGCCTGCTAAGCACTGTGGGAGAGTCGGGGAGGGAGGGGTGAGAAGGTACAGCCATCTGCGACAAACCTCATCAATGTAGCAGGAACACAACGAGGAGCTTTCAGGTCGGGAAGGATTTATTTTTACACAGTTGGGGCTAAGGTTAGTTTTAATGAAATGAAAACTGGATCAAAGTTATTGCCTGTTCTGCTGCTCACTGATAATCGACTGGACTTCATTTTTGAGGGGAGATACATTTGTAATTTTCATTGTAGAATAATAGCAGGACCTGCTTAGATCCAAGTATGAAAGATAAACATGTGTTAAAGTAAGAAAATGAAACTTTAGTGTGGAGGAACAGAGATGGAGGGCCGAAGGTGAGGCGACACACACCTTGTCGATGACGTACCACAGCGGAGCTTGTCCGCGGGGGCTGGGGGGCTTCCAGCTCAGCACCACGAACGATTTGTAAATCTCAGATGCATGCACGTCGGTGGGCTCCCCCGGGATAGTGACGTAGCCTAGATTGAGGGTTGAACGGTGTTGAGGCAAAGAAGTACAACCTGTACAACCAGCTACTGCAGAAGTCCCACATCTGGCAGTTTTGTTTTTTAACTGAGAAAATCCAAAATTGAACGAGCGGGTTTGAATCCAGGACGTGTTGTATGTTCTTGCTCTGCCTGTGGTGGCTCCTCTCTGGTTGTATGGCTTCCTCACACTCTCTCCAAAGACCTGCAGGATTCAGTTAAGTGGTGACTCTAAATTGCCCGAGGTCGTTAGTCCTTATTATGTCACTACGCCCTTCACTTCACCTTAACAAATATCAGCTGTGACTGGAAAAGCAGCATTCATTACAAATTCATACTGGAGGCTAAAATGTCGCCTCCTCCTGAGTTTAAACTACCAGACTCTGACACGCGATGTTGGGGGATGTGTTTCTTTATTCATTCATTAAATTCCTTTTTTTGTCAGATAGAACTGTTATTAAAGACAAAACGAATGAATCATTTTAGCCGCTAAGGTAGAATACAAACTGCTAATTTAAGTTTAGTTACGTTACCTTCGGTGTCCAGATGGATGGACAGGCAGAGAAGATTTTGAAGAGATTTTATAATTTTATATTCAATTTTTTAAATTTGGTCCATGACACCAGTTCTCATCTAAATCTGTTCTCAACCAAAAGCTGCTTTTGAGTTCTGTTTGCCCTAAACAGCAGCACGTGGCCTTTCTCTCCATTTGGTTTGTGGGATACATTAAAAGGAAAAGTTGCTGCCAAGGACTTTTGTCTTAGTGAAAATGTATACCGAGTCATAGTATGCTGATAAATTCTGAGTCACTTTAGAGCTCCTAAAGTTTCACAGTGGTTGAGGACACTGCAATGTGGGACTTGTACAGCAGCCTCATACAAACGCCGCGAAGCATCACCATTATTTTTTTAGCTCTTGAATTAGTTTTGCATTAAAGTCGACACACTTTGGAGGAGCAGGAAGAAAACGTTTAAAAAAAAGATTTATTTTAAATTTGTTTCAGTCTGTTAAAGGGAGAAGGGCTGGAGTCAAGTCAGAGACAATTAGGATGGGATGAAACGGGAGGATGGTTTGTAGCGTTAAATTCAGGACATTAGAGCAAATGAAGGATTAGTTTTGAGTTTACACTCCAGACGTTAGGTCTGTTTTTAGGTTTCGTCCTGATGTGTTTCTCTGCATTTCATTTTAATGTTATTTAGAAAAGTCTGGATGTAAAACGGCAAAAGTAAATATGAAGAAGAGCATTACAATCTAAACTAATTAAAATCCTTGTCAATAGTCGAGACATTTTCTCAAAATTTAGTCTTTGTTCTTTAAAGTTTTTGATAATAAGAAATTCTCAGTGTTGACGGGAAGAGGGATGGTTGTTAGTATTTGGTCTGTGTGAGATTATGAGGAAGGTTTAAAAGCAGATCTGGATCCAGATCAGTCTCCTTGGACTGCCCTACCTTCCAGGTCATCATCCTTGATCACTATGTCGTACTTTCCTTCAATTTTAATCACTGTTGCAGGAAATGACGACAACAGATCCGTTAGAAGGCACCGTTTTCCAGCAGGGGTGTATTTTTTTGTATTTACCTTCGTCGGTACCTTGCAGCCTCTCGTTCTCAGCGGCGTCGATGGCGGTCACTTTGTCTGATTTGCGGGACGGCCTGCTGATGCCGGCGCTGTTCACGGCTCTGACCCTGAAGTGGTAGGAGCGGCCCACGCTCAGGCCATGGACCGGGTATTTACAAACCTTCACCGGGGCGTCGTTGCACTGGACCCAAGTGTCGCTACCTGCTTCGCACCTGCACATCAGGAAACACGCCTCATTTTCAGGTGTCACTTTTCTGACAGCAACTTTTCATAGTAACTTTTCATCATCAAACATTTACATATGAAGCCAGGCATCATCCTGCAAAAACTTTAACGTTATTTTTAATTAAAGCTGAAGTGACTGTTTCTTTTTTGCTTGTTTGTTTGTTTTTTCCCCAACTGAGAAAAAAGAAACTTCACAACAAACTGACATCGTTTCATAAACTAGCCCCAAATCTGATCCGACCTGAGCATCATTGAATTAATCTGTCAGTCATGTTGTACTTGATATTAGAGCGGAAAGATTTATTAAAAAAAAACACTTTATCAAGTAAATCCAAAAAACATTAACTGCTATTATCCTATCATCAATATTAATATCATTGTCATTATTATTATTATTGTTATTGTTGTTATATAATCGACTGCTTCCATCCTGAAATCTGACTGTCTATAAATAAACCCCATCATGTTTTCTCACCAACAGAAAGTGAATTAAACTAAATATTGATCAGTGCAGTTTTAAAACCTAAACTGTGACATCAGAGGGTACTTGTACTTTCTCCTTGGTTGTGGTTTAGTGTAATTTGACTGCAACTCCAGTCTATAAAAAGAAAGGTCGGTTTCAGGGAGCAGACTGACCGGTCCACAAAGTATCCGGTGAGTGGCGCCTCGTTGACGGTGTTGGGGGGTTTCCAGGCAACCAGGACGTAGTCTGAGTTGATGTCGTATGCCTTTACGCTCATCGGTGCGCCAGGGGCCCCGGCCGCAGAGGGAGTGGCGTCTAGGAGCCGAGGAAACAAGGACATCAGGTAGGAAGCACAGAATATCGTTTTACATCGAGAGGAACTGCTGAATGTGAATTAGATGGAAACGTGACGAAGGAAGCAAAGTGTGATTCATGTTTTCTTCTACCTTTTAGTGCCGTCAGCACAATGATGGATTAAACTTTTTAAAACGTCTCAATCTGTGTCTTTACATTTGCACCATATTTCAATTTGTTTTAAAGAGGCCCTCATTAATCATCAAACACTGCCACACCGGAGTTTTAGTCATACATATTCTAACTCTCTCTCAGTTTGTCTTTTTGTGGCTCAGTCGGGGATCACGTTCGGTGGGAACGGACTGAGTTGAGCTGTTCGTCAGCAGATGTGGCGACAGACAACTTTTAAAGGATTTTTAAATGAACCATCTTTTTTGTTGTCAGTTTGGATAATTGATTCTCACGGTTCTTCTCAAAGGCATCAGTTACGTTTTATCAGGGGAACACCATAAAACATCTGTTAGACCAAATGTTTCTCATGGCTAGTTGTCATCTTTGTGCTGAGTTCAGTGTGTTTGGGCCAAAAACTGCAACTTTCCTGTCTTGTATTGTGATGAATTAATGCTGGAAAGCTCTTTAACATTTGCTCAGACACGGTGATCGCTGCTCGTTTTACAGATCTCTCCCAAAGTGCAGAGTTTCCCTCTTTACAATTCAGCAGTCTGTCAGTAAAATAATCCAGATCACCTTCAAAATGTGACTCGGTCCTGATAATCTGTTAAACGGATGTGGTGATGATCTGCGGGTGTAAAAACATGCGGTGAAGCGGAGCGTCGTGTCCGACCTGAGACGAACAGGTAGGCGCTGTGCTCGGTGGTGCCGTCCTTTGTGAAGATGCGGAGGGTGTAGAGGCCTTCGTCATCTTTAGCCAGGTGGGGCAGCGTCAGGCTGGCCGCACTCCCACCCACCGCCATCTCCACCAGCTTACCCGGTTTCAGCAGTTTATCTATGAGGAGGGACGGAAACGTGCAGTTGGGACACATTCAGCTGTTTGTTTTAATAAAAATAAAGGGGACAGTTCAAGCAGTACGCTACACGCAGCAGGTGAGCGGATGAATCCGTACCATCTCTGTACCACTGGGCGTGGGGCGGGAGGTTGGGCAGGTCAGGGACCACCACCATGGTGCACACCAGGCTGACGGAGTCGCCCTCCACGCCGAAGGAGACGGGGAAGCGGTTGAGGAAGGACACCTCCAGCTTACTGGGATGGATCTCAGTCAGATGGGGCACTGAAGAGCGAAACGAGAAAGAAAACCTTTCACATGTTCACATTTTCAAAAACGAAGCATCTCTACTGTCAGAGGTGAACAAAGGATAAAAGATTCAGAGTTTCTTTTTTTAAAGGTATCTTTGTTTAATTCACATCACATCAGTCCTGTTTCTATAAAGTACTAACCAGTCTTTGTCTCTAATCTCCTTATATGACAACAAGCAGCTGACCAATAAATCGTAGCCTCTCTTTTATGTTGTGCATGTGTCTTTATATCTGACATCTCTCTATATTTACCTGCTGCTGTAATTCTTCTAAAATGGTGTCTCCTCCATTTTAATAAAACTTCTTTCAACTGTTTATTTTTAATGTATTTCAGTGCTTCTGTAAAGCACTTTAATTGGCCCTGTAACTGAATGTTGCCGTATATTTTCATATTACACGGATGTTTTTAAACAGTCTGGATCTCAAACAAGGACGGCAGCTTCTCCCAATAGTTTCCACTGTTTATCAGCTGCCTCACATGCACGGCTGCTTGCTGCCAAGCGGCCTCATGTGATACCGGGTTGTTTCTGGGCCTGATTCCAACCAAAAATTTAAAAGACCCCCGCCCACCACCACCCTGCTGCCAGATCCCTCTGTTCCTCTCACCTAGACCGAGGTGGCAGTACTCCCCGGCTCCTGACGGTCCTGCAGGAGAATATTCAGGATTAGAGAAACAACAGGTGAACCGGGCCTTAATGAGACAGTCGGAACAGAGAGTCACTCACTCTTCACGGTGACGGTGGCCTTGCTGGTGGCCGTGCCGTGGGGGTTGGTGGCCACAGCGCTGTACTCAGCAGTGTCGCTCACCATACACCTACAACAGCACAGAAACATTAAAATATTACCAGGATATATCCAGAACCATCTTAAGGTAGAGCGTGGTGCTTTTTCTCCGACATTTAATCTGGTGTTTTAGTTTTACTTTGTGGTATTTTCACACTGTACACTTTTTTTTGTTATTTACAGGTAAATATGAAGGGAATGCTTCATCATATGTGATGTGACCTGAGGTCCGTCTGGCTCGTGAGAAACTTCTCAGATATGAATGACAGCTCAAAGGAGTCGGTTTTGTTTTAGGAGTTTAGGATGAATAACAAGTGAAAACCACTTTGCCAATTTAAATACACTTTAAATGAAGGTGATTTGCGTCTATAATAAAAGGATATACCTGCTCTAATGTTGAATTTAGTCTTTTCCCTGTTTTTATTATTATTATTAGACCTTAAATTTGTGACTGATTAGTGTTTCTGCTGTCTGTCCAAAAGTTGGAGGAGGAAAAAAAAGATTGTTATCCCAATTTTTCACACTATGCACATTCAGCTTGACTCGGCAGCAGAGGAAAGAACCAGGAGGAAACTGGGCTTCTTAATATCTTGGCAGCGTGACCTAAATGTTGCTACAAGGAGCGTTGGAGCTCTTTTCTCTCCTCAATGACTCGACATTGGTGGTCCAAGGTCAGCTGGAAAGTCGTCACTACAGCCTCTTTTGAAAAGTGACCTCACTTATTGGGGGGGGGGGGCGAGGCAGTGAGGCAGTGAGGCAGGAGCGGCGAATGATGGCAACCAAGGAGGCGTCTGAGGGTGAGAATAGAAGGAAGAAATGTGACCTTCACCCCGGACCGAACTATTTTAACAGTGAGCTATTTTCTCAGCTGTGGCTGGAGGGGGCAGAAACCGAGGCTGTGCTCTTCTGCTCACAGACGTTTTCACTGTAAATGAGAAAAATCCTTAATTTCAACAAAGTCACATGAACGTGGGTCGCCTCACTGACCCTGTAATGTACTGACTGAGTGATACTGATACTCAGAGAGAGAGAGAGAGAGAGAAAGGGAGAGGGAAGGAATGGGAGGAATTCAGGGCTCGAATGACGCAAAGGTCAGCACTTCAGCACGAACAGCTGAGGAGTCTTGAAGATGACGAACAGACCAGCAGGCTGAGTCTTCTTTAGTGAAGGCAAAGAGGTGAGAAATCAAATGTTTTAAGAGTCACATATATTCTTCAGCTTCGCAGTAATTGATTTTCTTAGATCAGTAATCCTTCTGTCTCTGTTTCTTTATCTCCGGATTTCCTTCAGATTTTTTCTTATTTCACAAACTTTAAAGTTAAACAGGTAGATGGACTGGACCGTATAGATCCAGCAGACGGAGCTGCAAGTTGGCAGATTCGTTCCAACAGCAGCCAAACATGAGTCCACTGGCAGAGATGTACATGTTGCTGCCACTTTCAGAGATAAAAGTATGTTTCCCCAAAGAACTCTGTTATAAAATACACAGCTGTAAACTATAAGACAGAGCAGTAGCACCAAACCGCTCTCAGCGGGAGATCGATCGACCAGCTACAGTTAGTCGGCTCCTGAATCGTTTACATCACTGCTGTTGGTACTTTTGTACATTTCTGAATATTTATTATGAGCCAAGACGCAGTCTGAGATGCTCTGCTGGTTAAAAACCAAAAGGAGAGACAGCTTGTTCTGTCAGAGCCCTTAAACTTTGGCACTTAAAGAATCATTTTCTTTCTTCTTCTTAAGAAACTTTTTTATAAAAAAAAAAAAAAAAAAACTTTACTGTTTTACATCTTTAAATTTAATGTTGATTTATATTTCACTTTCACTTGTTAGGATACATTTCAAGGACTCATCTATCAGTCTGGTATTCATCTCCTTTAATATATCTGTGATTTCAAATAGTCACCTGAGGTTAATTTATTTGAGGTAAATAAGTCAAAAGGTCATTTAGGTTTTTATTTTTTAACAATTTCTTTACAATATTTGTGCACTGTGACGTGTTTTGTCATCTCCTATATTGCATGTTTATCACTCAAACTCATAATTAATTGCTCCTTCACTGAATATTGTCATTTGTTGAAAAACTAAATTGTGTTGTCTCTGGGAGTGGAGGGTGCGACGTACCTGCTGATGATCAAACTGTGGACTCCGTACTTGTTTTCAATCTTGTACTTTCCTGGGGCGTTCGGCGGGTCGATTGGCATTCCTCCTTTATACCTGCCAACAATCAGCAGTCAGTGATTTGTGCTCAGTGTGTTTTTGCACCTTTGTGCTGTCACTTAGCATGAAGGCACAATCCATGATAATCCATACAACGATAAAGCTGCATCATCGTGGATTTGAGTAGCGGCAGATATCAACGAAGGGCCAGCTGCTCCAAAGGCATGCTGAACATTGTGGAGGGATGTTGGAGGTATTAAAGGAATGCTAACACATGTTTATTTTATCTGGTGATGAAGATCACATCTACATTTCTTCCTGTTCTTCTCTCAGTCTCAGTCAGTTTTGACATTAATCTGGTGGCTGCTGGTCATTTCATGTTTCAATCATGTGTGTTTTGTTAGATTTGTTGGATGTTTGGACGCCGGCCATCTTGTTTTTTTTTTTTAAACCATAAGAAACCTTATTAGGAGAAGAAGGTGGAGCTGAGGAGGAGTGAGGGCTGGATCTGACCTGTATCCTGGCTGGGTGGTACAGTCTGTCAATCACACAGTAGCCACGCCCCCTAATGTACACCTGCTTTATCGGCTTCTTTCCTCTAAGTAGGACCGTCGTTTCAAAAAATAACAACCATAAACTTGTTTACTGAGCTAACAAATCAAGTGAGAAGTTGATGAGACTTCAATATAATCTGAGCTAAATGAGTTCACGTCTCCAGTAACGTGACGGTTCTGACCATTTGACGATGGGCCTCGGGTTTCCCTGCACGGTGCAGAAGAGTTTGACAGGAGTCTTCTCCCACACGGTGTGGGGCCGCAGGGCCACCATGAAGTCCGGCATCCGGGCTATATCATCCAACAAATCTGACCTCTTGGTCATCATGAGCTGAACCTGGAGGGAGTAAAGTGAATCAGGTGAACGTTCTCAGCACAGATTCTTTTCACCACGTTTGGTTATCACGCAGACAGCACGGATTTATAAGAACTCTAAAACAGACAGAATCATCCTCCTGTCAACAAGCTGCCCAGACCAGAGGCATTAGGGAGGCGAGGGCGGCAGGCAGCAGTTGTCCCCTTCATCCAGTGCAGGAAGAAGGGCCAGAAACATTAATATTTACAGCACCATTCTGATTAGAGCTGATACTCACCACATTATTATCATCACAGCTTCAGAAAATAAAATGCCATCCGTTAAATATGCCTTTCAGTTCCTTTATTGTGTGGTTGGTAAATGAATTAGAGTCAGATTTGAGTATAGCACCTTCCCCTAAAAATACATCTTATATATATTAAATACAAAAAATGTCAAATCACACAAAGTGTTTACCTCTCTCTCGATCTCCAGACTCTCCACTTGAGCTTTAGTAGCCATCCTCATCCTGTGAAGCTCCTCCTGAATAACAGCCAGTCCTTTCCCAACATTTGTAGACACTCTCTGGTATTCCTCAGTCTCCTCAGGAGTCCTAACGGCATACAAACCACATTAATCTACTACTAATCTTAGAATCAGCAAGTTAAAAAAATAGGTTTATTGTTCTTCATCTCACAGTTTAATGCTAATCAAAGATTAACTTTGAGGCGAAGAATCGTCTGTGTCTGATTGATGGTAAAGGTTTGAATCAATCATCACCATCCGTGTGTTTATTTTAAAGCTCAGCAGTCAGTTTAAAATATTGGAGATTTGAGCACAGCACACAATCTACAACTCCTCAGCCAACACTTGACAATTCGAGGTGGCTCTGGTGGTCGAGAGACGAAAATACAGCATGGTAGGTTTCGAATCTACCTTCATTCCCCCCCATGAACTAAATTAAAGGCACATTAAGCATATTATTTGTAACTGATGGCAGAATTGTGCCGTGTAGATTGGAGTCAGCTGACAGAAGCTGTGCGTCAGTATTACCTTACGCTGAAAATAGACAGACAGGACAGCAGCAGCACCCGCTCACCTCTGCCGGAACACCGGTATGGTATAGGCTGGTTCCGCCATTGCCTCTGTGGCCTGGGCCTGTACCTGGCTCACCGATTTAGAGCTTGATTTCCTGTTGGGGGAAGAGTCCATCGTTACTGCACAGATATTACAGGAAGGACCATGACGGAGGTTTTCGGGGTTTTAGTTTTGCAGAAGCGGCTGTTTAAAAATCTGCTGTGGTTCACCTGAGGTTTTACTTCACTTTAATGTAATGAAAAATACAAACAAAGGCCCGTGTCCCTCTAATGACGTGTTAATATCCTTTAGTTTAAAATGAATGCAGTGCTGTTTTTGTGGATCCTTCTCTGTTCTTGTTGTCTATTTGCCTCATTTGCTTTCCAAATATAACACTATTGTGAACTGTAAGTCGGAGACATCCATTTTTATTAATTGAGCAGTTTAGCTTCTGTTATAAATCAGAAAGTTTGGCTTTGACTTTCCAAAGCGTTTGATCAAATTGACCCCCCAAAAAAAAAAATCTCAAATGTTCTCTATAGAAATTATGAGCCCGTTCATTTGAATTTGTCTCCAGACACAAAGATGGAAGATGTATCCATCCGCAGGCCTCCAAAGTAGGTCAGGTTTATGGGGCGTGCCCTCTGACATAAGGTGGTGGCTACATGACAACATGGCGGCGGGCAGAACCTGCAGCGGCTCAGATGTTTGATCTGAAGGAGTTTTAAGTTCTGCCTTCTTCTCATCATTAGTGATAAAAGATATAAAGCAAATAAAACCTAGCAAAAAGCCGAACTGCAGCTGGGCAGAGCTGGTTCGAAGCTTTTTAAAGGTGGCAGAGAAAACAGCGCATTAAAACAGATGAAAAGTACGACACAATAAAGCAAAAATGAACTTGAAGCTGCAGCAGAGGAGCTGAGGAGCGAGTGTACATTCTTTATTCCTTATTTTTTATTAGCCTGGAAACTTAATCACGCGTCATTTATTAATTTGAACTGCACAACTGGCAGAAGAGGAGTCAACTATCAGTATATACAGAAAATTATGTTTGTTACATACAAGAAGATATTTTACATCTAAAAAAACATGCTAGATAAGCTTGGAAAACTTTGAGTCGATGTTCAAGTTCAGGTAAATTAGAGTCACTGATGTGGTCGGGGATATTGAACTGACAGTGAGGAAATCTTCCCTTTAGGACTGATGATAAATTGTAAGGAGCTGTCGTAATGTCTGAGGGGTCGTTGACTCTAACAGCCAGGTTCACTGGAGTTTGGAGGTTTGTTCCTTTGCTCATCAGACCTTACAGAGGGAAAAAAAAAAAATAGGAGTTGACTGTGAATTTACTGCATCTCAAAGTTTCATCATCGGCCTTCATCGCTTTGTCATGGGCTGATGTGCACAGCTTTAAATACCCCCTACAGGGGGCAAATGGGCAGCGAAGCTACGAAGCAGACACCCAGGCAGCAGGATGGTCAGCACCCACCGTCAGATACTCTATGCCCCCCCCCCCCCCCACCCCCACAGCAGCGGCTCCGTGTGCGCTAGCCTTGCCAAGCAGCAAAATCCACAGGTGAACGTCACCTTCGTACCTTTCCATCTGCTGCCTGGCAACATGACTAGTGTGATGATAAGCATAATCAGTTTTGACTTGGCTCACACGCTTCTTCATACGCCACGATATGCCTTTGGAAGCCATGACTGGAACACTTCAAGGACCTGGCCAAGAGCACCGGGGGGGGGGCCAGACAGGTGTTAGCCATTTCAATACAAGTCTTCCCTTTACCTTTACAGCTACTGCAGCCATTATGAAGTCCCATGATGCACAGTTACCATCTTAGATGGGCCGTCATCAGAAACTCGACCTCTGGGATAGAATCTGTGCTTGTCTTCATATCAAACGTGATAAAATTATCATTGCTATTTAAAGAATAAATAAATATGACATGGACGTATTTATCAGACAGTTAAAGGTGCAACATTCAGGACAGAACCAGAGCTCAGCGCTTCCAATGTTTCACCTTACAGCCTCAAACAGCTCAGCTATGAATAGCCTGCAGCAGTTCTGCCTTTTCCATGATTAGAGTAATGTAGGAAACAGAGTCAACACCAGCCTTCAGATTATTCCACTAAAACCATCATCTATGGAAAATGGGACTGATCTTGTATAAATTAAACACAAATAAAACCAGCTGTCAAATCTGAGCCTCGGTCCGATTGTGAATCCAACCGGTATAATCAGTTATTCCAACAGAGCAGTGTTTGTACCCGAGTCCGTTTGTCCGACAGTAATTAGAAAAAGAGGGTCAGCTGCCCCTTAATGCCCTGGAATGTAAGGAAGTACTGCTCAGGGAGATTACAACAGGCTGCTGCTGTAGACAGATTATCTACAGCAACACGTTTCACTTCTCTCAGGCTTGACAGCTGATCCCTTCTCTTCCTACTCTGAACTTCATTTTAATTAGTTATTCGTCCAGTTTAAATGATCCCACCGGTGAGAAAATAATAAGAAAAGTGACTTACCCCAAGAGAATAAAACAGCGCAAAGCGGTGGCAAACCAGCCTGATGCCGCTTGGGAAGCACTTGCTGATGGTAACAAAAATATTACCCTCTCACCGGAGGAATGCCGTTCCCCTTCCACCCCATGTATGGAGGCACTTAAGACTATATATAGCATTTACCCCCCAAATTTTGCTCTCATTCTGCACTTTGAAGATGAGGAGTGCACATCTGTAGCTGCAAATTTTATTAAAGTATTTTGAGGTATGTTTCATTCGCTGACATTTACTTGATCATTTGAACCTTGAGATAAGGGGATACCATTTGAATTTCTAGAAATGTTCACAGAGCTTCGATTTCAAAAAGAGAAATATTTCACTCCACAGTGTTTCGTTTAAGAAAAAGTCTGCCTTAAAAAAAAGCAGGTTGAAAGTCTTAAGAAGAAGATTTAACAACAATGGAGATGAATCTCACCTTTAAATGTCAAAAATATTCATTCAGACAACAGCAATGAAAAAACGTTTCGAGACAATTTGCTGGCAGGTCCCGACACTGAAAGACTTAGGAGACCTTTTTAGGTTTCTGGAGACAGCCGGTCCTCCTTGGCTCAACACTTGTGGGCAGAACTTTGGGGCTATTTTTAACAGCAACTCCTTCGTTACAGCGATACCCCCCAATTCATACTGTACAAGAGCCCCTGCAGCTATTTATATTAACAAAAGACTATTTAAAAAAATACGGGAAGACACGGAGGGGAAAGAACTTATGAGGTGGAGTTAATGGGAGAAACCATCTCACTGAGCTCGAGACACGTCCTGAAAGCCAACAACTGTTCTTTATCAAAATACAACATAAAGTTATTAAACTGGTCCTCCTTTTAGAAATGTATCGAAGGAGACACTGATAATGGTCATGATGATGCCAAGAGTCTTAACTTGTGTCATAGAATTGAGGGCCAACACTACAGAGTTAGTGCCGAAGAAGGCCTCCGTGTGAACATCAAGAATTACATCTATTCAGTAAGTGTGGGAGATTATTTTCTCCACTCCAAAAAGGTACTTTGGGAATATTTAGTTGGAATCATAATGTGGAATCACAAACTAGACAAAGAGGCGGTGCCAAAAAAAATACGACATTTAAAATCAATTAGGTAAGAAAGATGGACCCAAGTTTGGTTCATGACCGTGATATGCTGATGGACTAAAAATAAAAAGGAAATAATAATATCATTAGGAAAATGTTTACCGAGCTAATAAATCAAGTGATAAGTATGTCCATTTCCCATAGACTTCAATACAATCTCATTCATTCCCAGCGGCGTTGCCCCCTGATAGCTATTAGATAGAATGCAGGTTTAAGGCCTCACTTTACTGCCCCAGAATATAAATCCACATTTGTACACAGTCAGTCGTCACACATAAAGCAACACAAACTGCGTTAACAGACTCACAATATTCAAACCGAAGTTCCAAACGCAGCATAGAGAGCAAAAAAATAGGCACAAAAAAAACAACTGTTTTGTACCTAACACAACTCATATCGTCTGATTCTCCTAATAAATAAATAGAAATGTATTAATCGAACATTTGAGGACGGTTCTGACAAACGTAAACATAAAACGACAGAATACAGTCAAATATGGCGGCAAATTTAAGAGAGTGTGGTCAAATCTTCTCCTAACTCCAAAATACTGAATCCTACATGTCCCATAATGCATCTTTCACGACACTTTCCTTTTTTATTGGTCATGTGTTTCTTGACATTGACAGCAGGTTTCAGCTCAGACTCGAGAACTGACAGTCCTTTCAAACGTTGGTGGAATGACCCTTTAAAGCTGGATTTACTCAGTTAAATGCTGCCACCTGCTGTCTGTTTGGTTGAAGCTCACATGTGGATAAGTTGATTAATCTTTTCGTCTGTGTTTTTGTCATCAGGGACATTCACTGAGTTAATTGTTTTGAATATTTTTATTAATGATAAATTTTATTTAGCAGCATTCCTAGATTTATTTATTTTTTTTTTATAAATCCAAATCTAGAATCATATGCCACTGAATAACCTCACTCTATACATTTTTAAGCTCTCATTAATCAAAATTTAAAACATAATTATACTGATAAACGTGAATCAGAATAAACATAAAGACATAAACACATCATGAGGTTTGTTTCTAATAAGAAAGATTTTTCCATCCTCGTTTTGTCAATAATTCAAAGTTTGTTTTGGCATTTTGGTACACAAAAAAAAGAAGATGTATTAATTAACACATAAAATTTACAATAAATGGAACAGTTAGAAAACCACGACTTTCCATTTAAATCTGTCTCCTCAGTCGTGCTCTTGGGTCTCTCTTATTTTTGAGGAAAAAAACTGTTATTAGCCTTAACAGATTTGCTTTAACTGAATTTAATTGAATGTGTTTTTATTCCTAAATCAGTCAGGACATTTTTGCCAGTCCTGCTGAAGGCTGTTTGTGGTTCAGGTGGTGTGAGGTATTCAGGTTAAAAGTGTCCTCACAAAGACAGAAGTGTGTGTTTGTCTGCCTCCCCCCTCTGTGGCCCCCGCAGCTCTGCATGTTTGAAGGGGGAATAAAAGAGATTATTGGAGCGTGATATTATGATGTGGGAGTCCACAGGTTAGAGGGGCCCCCTCAATGCAAACCAACTTCATTTTAGACTTTTAGACCGGCAGCTGAAACACTTCTGCTGTTTTTTTTTTGTTTTTTTTTGTGAGTCGGCTAATGTGGAGAAATTTCTGATACTGGGTGATAAGTGGATCAGAAGTGATCCATGTGCCTGTTGGGTGGTGATATCCGATCTCGACCTTGACCGTCCTTTTATACACACTCATGCCAAAACTTCCCCCTGACAAAAGTTTAGTTCAGAAAAAATACCTTGGAAATGATTGGCTTCATTTTCTCAGAATTTGTTCTTAATTAATTTCGGTTCTAAATGAATAATCTTAATATTTTACAGGAGTTTTTTTTTTTTGTTGTTTTTTTTTTTACTGTTCTGTAACCATCAGGTCAGATTTTTCACTTTATACACATGAAACAAAACTGAGGAGACAAACTTGCTTTCATTGACCTCATGGTTTTTTCCTCCAGCTGCACTTATGCAGAAAAGGGAAATAAGAGAATTTAACGAAGTTGTAATGGAAGGAAGATGAAATTGATATCACTCTCTATATGAGTTTAAGGAAGTGGAGTGTCCTCATTTGTTTTACTTTCATGGCGTTAAATTTCGTTTTAAGCAATTTCACATCAAGTAATCTATAAAAAATTAGCTTCGTCTTTTAAATCTGAGAATTTTTGGTACACAATTGTTTTATCACTAATTTTTTTTTTTTTTTCAAATGTGCACGTGTCTCTTTAAGGCTGCTGCAGCATCGTTTTGTTGATTTTTCTGACAAACTAAGGACACAAATGAAGGTCACCCTGAAGCAGCCATGACACCGGGCAGAATATTCTGCCTCACAGGGGAGAGAATAAACGCTCAGCCCTCCCTCTCCCTCTCCCGCTCCCTTTCCTTTTTGCATCAGATGTGGGGGAAAGGCGACACAAGGAGGCCGCTCTTTTTATTCACGCAGTTAGAGACCTGTGATTGAATCCTGAAAAGGATGAGATGGGAGGAGGAGGAAGAAAAGGTGGGGGTTGGGGTCACAGGCTGGATAGAGAGGAACGAAGGAGGGAAGTCATCAGGGGGACGTCAGGAGCTCTGCACGTCAACGAGTCAGCAGACACGGACCATTTTACGCAGAGCGTGGTGATGTAACTGAGCTGCGTGAGGGGAGAGAGGAGGGGTCGTCCAGTCTGGATAGCAACGCTGAGATTTGCTGCATCAGGCGACACCAGTGCTCTAAACAGCTCCTTCAAATCATGTGATGCCGCCGGATGTTGGAGGCTAAAGCATCTCTGAATGCATATTTTGGTTGTAGAGAAATGAGACGTGATAAACTAAATATTCAGGTTAATAAAAAAAAAAAAGGATCCACCTGCTGCTTCATCAGGGATGTTCCTCCTTATGCCTCAACTTAATTTATTTCTGATTTATAAAATCTATTTAAAGCTATTGCCCCGTTATTGGAGGCTAATAATTCTAACTTATACAAAAACCTTAAAAGCTTTCATGAACGATAGCAGTGAGTCATCAAGACAACAATTAAACTACAGTGTAAAATGAGACCTTTTCCTCGACAATCATTCTCGCTTGTGTCTAAGCTCCACTGAACATTGTTTGAGCTTTCCAATCAGTCACTCATTTCTACCTGGAGCTGGAAGATTAACTCAGGCAGAATGGCAAACAGGCTTTCCCCCTGAATTCATTTTCATATAAAACTGACTGCTGCAACAAAGTGCACTTGATGTGCTATTGTTCTGATTTATGTTACTTTTTAAGGCATACTTTTTAAATATGTGCAATGTGTTTTTAATCCTAATTTGGTTTACATATTACTTTGATTTGTTTGGCTGTGGCAATCTATGCAAATAAAGTATTACAAAGAAATAAGGTATACTGGGAATTATTGGTTCCCTTCATGTTTTTGTTTTTGTTTGTTTCTTATCTGTTAGTCAATGCCGCATTCAAAAACTAATTATAATGCAAAAAACATTTTACATTTAAATTTTGGGAACATTTTGTGTCACCTAAGATGTTTGTGTACTAAATTATGTTTGTCTGGAGAGAGCAGATCTCGAAGAGGCCGAGGTCAGAAACCTGCAGGTCCACCTGAGAGGAAATGAAGGAGGAGACCTGATGGTGTGTGCAATGTAAAGCTTCCTCCAGGCTGGAGAAATATGTCTTGGGGGGGTCCTCAGGGATCTGGACCTTCCTCTCCCTCCCTTTGTTCTGTGTTGTAAATCAACACTCGAGGTCTGCAGAGCACATACATGCAGTGAGATGAAAGCCTTCTGAGGTCAGGGATTAAGATCCATGTTAAATTATTTATTAGTTGGTTTGGATATTTTTCAGGCAAAATTTCAAGCGATTAAATGCTGGTTGGAGAGATAAAGGGGGGGGGGGGTTAGCTGTTCCAGGAGATAATAAAACATCACAAATCACCAGTCTGTTTATCCAACTATAATAATTTGAGTGCTTATTGCCCTTCAGCCTTTGGTGGATGCTGTGAGTGATGTGGGAGTAGGAGGACTGATGACATCATCACGTGGTTGCCCTGCCTCTCTGCTAGGTCCACATCTGGGTGCCGTGGAAATGTGCAGGACGTGCAGGCCGGGGGAGGGAGAGAGGCCGGTTATCGTGCAGATGCCGCTTCCTCCTTCAGCTCACAGCCACCCCTCTTCTCTTTCTCTCTCCCTCTGCTGGGGTAGAAGAAGCTACCCTCCCCTTTCCCTTCCCCTCCCCTCCCCATTCTTCCTCGCCTTCACCTCGCCAGCTCAGCCAATCAGGGCGCTCAGTGGGGGCAGGGCATAACACCAACCACCACTCAGGAGCTGAGCTGACTGGGAGCTAGAAGCTCAAAGGGAGGAGACACGGTCAAACCCGGCCTCAATGTGTCTGTGTGTGTTTGTGTGTTGAAGTGTGTGCGAGGTTGTGAGTGTGTGCCTGTCGCAGACTAGCAGGCCCGGCCGCTGCTGCACTCCTCTTACAACAGACCTTTTTTTCCTTTTTAACCTTGCCACTGTCCTCAGCTCTGGCCTGCTTCCTCCTCCACTTCAGGATAAAGACAGATCAGCTTGGGCGGACAGGAAAGTAGAGACTGCAGCCCTCCCCTCACTCCTTCTCTGCTCTCCAACCACCTAATAGTCGCTGACAGCTCCTGGCAGACGTACAGGCAAGATGATAGCAGCTCAGCTTCTGGCCTACTACTTCACCGAGCTGAAGGATGATCAGCTGAAAAAGGTGAGCGAAAGCAGCTTTGAATTCAACAGTGCTCCTTTTGTGTTGGATGTGAGGAGGAAAGGGGGGGTCGCTGTAAGGGGACAGCAGACCGGTGGACAGCCATGGATGCCGGTTCACAGTGGCTCCATGTCAGCGTTGAGCTCTGGGGCGTATCAGGCTGGGAGAGGAGGGGGATGCAGCATTTGGGAAGAGGAGGATGAGGAGGCTGTGATGAAGTCCCGTTTGGATTCGGATATATTTTAGGTTGTTTCAGCCGTTTTATGGGGTTTGACATGGATGTCCTTGACGGGGGTTGTGCTTAGTGAGCGTGGTGATGTGCTGCAGACACACCTTCATTATCGAGGCGCCTGAAGCAGACAGGTGTCTGTGAGTGGCTGTTCAGGAAAGTCGTGACTTTTGCATTATAGTCGCTCCTATCAGTTCTTTTTTTTCTCCACGGGGGGGGGGGGGGGGGTGTCCCTCTACTGTTTCATCTCTTGTCTCTTTACTCCCATAATTCTTTTATGACCTCTGGCAAAGCCAACATATATCCATTAGCAGAGCGCCATCGTTGCCATCAGTGAAATCTGACCTGGATCACAGTCTCCAGAAAAACTAACCTCAGGTTCTGTAGAAATTTGGATGATATTACAGGCATGTAAGATGTTGCCACTGGGGGAGTCGACAGAGTTGTCATTCATGATGTCACGGCACAGCGTGCCCACGTGCCCCTGTGGGCATAAGTAGGTCAAAATAGGTTTACATGGTGACCTCCAGGTGGGAAAATATTCTTTGAAAGAATGAACTGTGAAAATCCTGCAAGAGACTGATCCACTCAGCACCATATTAGGAATTTGGACAAATTTAGCAGCAGACCAACATGACTTCCTTTCAGACATAGAAGAGGAGTAACAACAAAACATGAACCGGAACAGCCAAACAAACTGGTCACGTCACATTTTGGGGTTTCCCAAGTTTCCAAAGAAACCAATAAGCTCTTAGGATAATGTTGATTCACATATCATGACGCTTTAGATGTTAACATATCAATCACATCGGCATCACACAGCTGCAGTAAGATGCCAAAACAAGCTGATTCAGAACATACCCAAGAATAAATGTAAGGAATGATTAAACTGACGGGAAAGAAAATGAGTAGAAAAATGTGATTTTCTGCTTATTATTACCGAGAATTCATACAGGCCAATAACATTAAACAGGCTGAGATGTCGTTACACCTCTGATCACATGAGCCTTTTTGACAGGCTAAGAATAGAAAAGCTACAGAGATGCCTGATGAGACACAAATGTGTGGCCTGTGCCTCATGGCATAGAATAGACTGAACTGTGGTGTGCCTCATAGCATGCGCTGTGTGATTATGTAACAATAACAGTGAGTGTCCAGCACAGACACACTCCAAACATCCCATCAATTATATCCATCCATTAATTATAATTTAATATTCAAACTGCACAAAGTAGCCTTTTTAAGCAAACGGATTATAATCTATTTTTTTAATATTGTTTTATTAAAAAAAAAAGGAGAACTTAAAAATGTCGCCGCAGTGTTTTCCCTGTTTTGTGACTAATTTTCTAGAACACAGTCACAGATCAGCGGGCTGTGGGGGTCAAGGCACACCGCGCTTCAGGCTTTATTCCACAACTTGTATCGCTTTGTATTAAATGGATCAATCTATTGACACTTTAACACCCACTCAGCCTCACTATTCAGTCTCCCGACATGTCTGTTGTTTATTTGGTAAAGGAAGTGGAAACACAATCTAACATATACTGACACACCGACCCTGCAGACCCAATTCCAATAGTTAGATGGAGAGATGTTGTATCTCGAGGGAAATTAAGGAGGAACAAATATTGATATTTGTTGAAGGTAGGCCGTGACTTCAGGGTGCGTAATGGCGATGAGGACACTGATGACAGCTAAAGGCGATATTTTCTTGATTTTTAAATCTCTTGTGATGTATTGCTGACCAAACGTAGTAAAATCCAACATTTAGTAGACATCACAATAACAGTAATTCAACAGAGATCATTTATGTCCGAGTTGATAGAAATCAAATATCTTTTATTCATTATGTAAACTTCTGGGATCAAGTGAGAAAATAAAACATGAGTAGAAGGTAAAGTTATTATTTTAATGTCACAGTGCTGATAATAGCGGAAAAGAGGACATGGATCATTTTGGTGTTGATTGTTAGTTTTTGTTGGCTTGTGTTCAGTTTAAAAGGTGGTTTTGTCTGCTAACATTTAGACTCACCCTCTGTTTGCGTTCTGTCCTTCAGATTGACAAGTACCTCTACTCCATGCGTTTCTCGGACGAGACGCTGAAGGACATCATGAACAGGTTCCGCCGGGAGATGGAGAACGGGCTCGAGCGTGACACTAACCCCACGGCCACCGTGAAGATGCTGCCCACCTTCGTCCGGTCCATCCCTGATGGATCAGGTACAGTGAACATGAAATCAGGAACATACGTGCTATTTTTGGGAACATCACTTGCACCAAAATAATCTTAAAACTCCTTCTGATGAATGGAGAAACCCTACAAAAACGCAGGAGAGGAGTTTGATCATGTTGGGCAGCTAAAAGGAAAACTTGGCATGAAAAGGACTTGATTCATTGGCTGCAGACTTCCTTAACTCCTTCCTAACTTCCCTAACTGGAAGATAATTATTGGCCGTTGATAGCTGGAATTATATTCTGTTAGCATAAAATAATTTAAAATCCAACAAAGAGATAATGAGCACAACAATACAAAACCATTATTCTTGAGACATTTCCACCTTAAACTAACATGTCAATCCACACAGGTTAATGAAGCTGAGAGTCTGTGGTTTTAATTTCTCGGTTCATTAATTAAACTCAATTGAAAGTGAATCCTCCTCTTCTCTCCGTACCTTTACAGTAACTGTGTTGGATCACTTCCTGTATCTGCTTTAAAAAAAAAAAATGCTGACACGTTAAGCCTCTTTTAAGCTCAGGATTTGGACTCAGTTGATCACGTACGTTTTAGCCCCGGGGCTGACCAGTTCAGACAGGCTGATCACATGATGTATTCACCTCAGATAACACGATGACGGCCAGATGAAAACCACCGATTTCTGTCTATTGAATGGAGACATTTAATGACCTTCAGGCTTATATAAGCCATTCACAGCCCTCGGCACGGTATTAAATATTTACGGGGGGGGGGGGACCACATTAGTAGCACACTAACTGCTACCCACTGCCATCAGGTTTGGGCTGTGTTTGTTTTGCAGATATTACCATACTTCAGTACTGTTTAACTTTAATAAGATGGAGGACTCTTTGAACTATGAAATTAATACCATAATATCGACGCAGCCAAGGTAAAGATAAAATTAGGATGATCCACTTCATATTAAAAATCACCAGAGTTGGTATAAAAGGCCATTAATGAGAATTTATTAATAAAATATTAAGATAATAACATAACAGCCCATATATTAGTTATTTTCTAATTATGGAACTATAATATTGAAATTAAAGTATTCTAACCATGCTTTATTTTCAGGATGCTTTAATGATCACAATTAAAAATTAACTTTTAGGTCCATCTTTGTGAAGATATTCTCTGACAAACGAGATTTTAGGTGTTAAAGTTCACAGAGAAACCGAACCACTGCTGTGAGCGGCCGCTAACGTCACACCGGTCAAACTCAGTCTGGCTCGTGTACAGTGTTAGTATACAGTGCCTGCACACAGAAATAACACTAAGTGTCTGCCGGACATGACAAGGCCACTGGAGTGTGATGTGAGGTGTGTGTGTTTGTGTGTCTGTGTTGGGGGGAACTTCTCACACATTATAAATAGCAACAGGTTCATACAGCTACATCCAAACGGATCAAGCAAAGGGCAGAGTTGAAACCGTGGCGATAATTGAAACTGAAAACATTTTGAAGCTTAAGTTATGCTTGTTATGAGTTATGACAGACACGATGGACAGGAAAACATCAGATGGTTATTCTAACCCCTCAGAGGAGACTTTCTGTGTCCCAAAGGAGAATCAGGAAATGAAATCGTGACTGAACTCCACGGATGTCAGTTCGGAGTGTAAAGTAACACAGTCTGTTAATTTTAAAATCATTTTAAAATCCTGTCTGATATAATTAACTCCTTTTTAAGGTGAAACTGTGTTCAGCATCAGTCACCAGTTAACCTAAGTCGCAGTCCTCTGTGACACTACCCCTCCATTTGTAAAGTGGCCGCAGCCATCCTGGTATTCTGAAACAAGCAGATGTCGTATTTGGAGGAGCCAAGCTGCTCTGTAATCCTGATTGGGTGGTAACGCCTGTCAATCCCATAGTAGCCCCGCCCCCTAACCCCTCCCCTCCTTCCTGGTCTGTTTCTCTCTAAATGGAGCATCATTTAAAAAATGAACATCATGTTATGTTGAAGACTGTAAACTAGAAACTGAGACCATAAACTCATCAGGAAAACATTTACTGAGGAGGAGGGACATTTTCCCATAGACTTCAATATAAAGGAGGAGGAGGGACATTTTCCCATAGACTTCAATATAAAGGAGGAGGAGGGACATTTTCCCATAGACTTCAATATAAAGGAGGAGGAGGGACATTTTCCCATAGACTTCAATATAAGGGAGGAGGAGGGACATTTTCCCATAGACTTCAATATAAGAGAGGAGGAGGGGGGACATTTTCCCATACACTACAATATAAGGGAAGAGGAGGGACATTTTCCCATAGACTTCAATATAAGAGAGGAGGAGGGGGGACATTTTCCTATACACTACAATATAAGGGAAGAGGAGGGACATTTTCCCATAGACTTCAATATAAGAGAGGAGGAGGGACATTTTCCCATAGACTTCAATATAAGAGAGGAGGAGGGACATTTTCCCATAGACTTCAATATAAAGGAGGAGGAGGGACATTTTCCCATAGACTTCAATTTAAAGGAGGAGGGACATTTTCCTATAGACTTCAATATAAAGGAGGAGGAGGGACATTTTCCCATAGACTTCAATTTAAAGGAGGAGGAGGGACATTTTCCCATAGACTTCAATTTAAGAGAGGAGGGACATTTTCCTATAGACTTCAATATAGGGGAGGAGGAGGGACATTTTCCCATAGACTTCAATATAAGAGAGGAGGAGGGACATTTTCCCATAGACTTCAATATAAAGGAGGAGGAGGAGGGACATTTTCCCATAGACTTCAATATAAGAGAGGAGGGACATTTTCCTATAGACTTCAATATAAAGGAGGAGGAGGGACATTTTCCCATAGACTTCAATATAAGAGAGGAGGAGGGACATTTTCCCATAGACTTCAATATAAGAGAGGAGGAGGAACATTTTCCCATAGACTTCAATATAAAGGAGGAGGAGGAGGGACATTTTCCCATAGACTTCAATATAAGAGAGGAGGGACATTTTCCTATAGACTTCAATATAAAGGAAAAAGGGAGGGACATTTTCCCATAGACTTCAATTTAAAGGAGGAGGAGGGACATTTTCCCATAGACTTCAATATAAAGGAGGAGGAGGGACATTTTCCCATAGACTTCAATATAAAGGAGGAGGAGGGACATTTCACTTCAGCATCGACTTCACTTTATTCTTACTCATTTAACCACGTTAACTCGTTGAATTCACTCTGTTCCTCGAAGTAACTCGTTAAATTCACTCTGTTCTTCGAAGTAACTCGTTGAATTCACTCTGTTCCTCGAAGTAACTCGTTAAATTCACTCTGTTCCTCGAAGTAACTCGTTAAATTCACTCTGTTCTTCGAAGTAACTCGTTAAATTCACTCTGTTCCTCGAAGTAACTCGTTAAATTCACTCTGTTGGGGTTTATCGGAGACGATGATGCTGCGGAACATCAGACTGAGCCCGCTGACAGAGGAACGTTCCGTTCACCGAGCTGGGAGACAAAGACCTGGACCACGGATTCCCTTTGGGATCTAAAGCCACAATGAGCCCACCTGCTCTGAAAAATGAGTCGACCCCTCAGTTCAGTTTGTTGCCAGAATTTAAACCAGGATTCGATTTAAGAATGTCAACCGACATTTCACCTGTCGCAACGAAATTTCCAAACGAGACTGATGCTCCGCAGCATGTCAGTAACAGATCTTTATGTCAAGCCTGGTCATGTCTCATTCCAGTTAGGGCGCGGGGATAATCAGCATAACGAAGCAACCACAAAGAGTCACAGCGGCACTAAATGAAGAACACTGCTGCGTTGGGAGGCAGGATGTGATACCATTTTAATATAACCGAAAGGTCAAAGGTCGGTAGATGCACATTCGCACATTATCACGTGTTCTGACTCGGCGTCCTTCCGCACGACATAAGCGTCAAACACGCACCTCAAAATGAAAAAAAAAAAAATACAAATGATGACAAACCTAAGAAGCAACTGCACCAACACGCATTTTAGAGCAGGTGACAACATGTTGTTTCAAAATAAAGACCAACAAGTAAGTTCCCTTCTCAATCATTAAAGTGAGACCAACTCTTTGTGCATTTTGGGCTTTCTGCCTGGAGCAACCCTCCACCTCCTCATCCGGCTGGCAGCTCAGTTCACATGAAAGAGTTCTACGCAAATTTGGCAAATTAGGTCATCTCTCATGTGCATGTGTTTGCCTGTCATGTCTCAAGTTACGTCGGTGTTCAGGTTGCGGATCTTTCTAACTTCAATGATAGGTTTGCTGTTTTGTGTTTTATCAAAAGACATGTCTCACTTCTGGACATTCTGCTATGGCATCAATCCCGGTAATGGCATGTGAGGACTAACACAATGCCTCTTTTTTATTTTGTCATTATTGCGTCGTTTCACAGACGAAATGGGTGAAATGACACAATAATGACAAAATTACTGCGGCACAAAAATACCATCCTGCCATCAGAACAAGAGTGAGCGCTTTGAGATCCTGAGGCGACGTGCTTGAAGCCTGTAGCTGAACTCCAACACATAATAGTGGCAGATATTTCTGTTACGTTCCGGTCCGTTTAGATGCAGTAAATGTGGGCAGGGTAAATAACAAACCCTCAAGTGATCATTATCCTCCAGAGAAATAAAAAAGAAGAACCAGTGGAGCAGATTTCCATTTTTTTTTAAAAAAAAATCTGTTTTCTCCTTCTGCAGAAAAGGGAGACTTCATAGCTCTGGACCTCGGGGGGTCAAATTTTCGGATTCTGCGCGTAAAAGTGACGCGAGATAAGAAGCAGCCGGTTCAGATGGAGAGCCAGGTCTATGAGACCCCCGATGACATCATGCACGGGAGTGGGACGCAGGTGAGTGTTTAAAAAATGCCCAACAGCCTTAGATGGAAACTGTTCTGGACATCTTATTGTGTTAAAGCCCCCATCCTGAGCAAACACTGCGTGACAGTGAATTATTTCCAGTCCAAACAATCGGTGTTTGCGTCAGCCCTCCTCATAGCTCAACGGTGTTTAAGGTCAGAGCGGGGAACAATAAGTGTAAACCGATCTAAGTAAAACGAGGAATAATAACAGTGACGTCAGAACCTGCACTGACCTACATCGGACTTGTAGAGAACAGCTGGCGGTCGAATTGTAATGCGATAACCAAAACACGGGCGGCTGTCTGAGGCCGTCTGATTGGCTCAGAGCAGGACTCCCACAGACAGGACGGGACAGATGCTGCTTCATGAAATGTCCAGGGGACAGCTGGTTAAAAAAAATGAAACATGATATTTGAACAGGTTTTGTTAACAAAGAGGTTTCTTTGCCCTGTGGGCAGTTTGGTAAAATACAACATTTTGCAGTCGGCCTTTAGAGACTAGCTCTGAGAGGAAATCAAAGAAGAAATCAAATGTTTGCATAATATTATGAATGTTTGTGTTGCGGTGTTTTAAATCAACCACGTCTTGTCTTGTGAATCTGTTACCAAGCAACTAAATGGCACATCTGGTACATAATATATTGGCTGTTTTCCACTGAAAATTAAAGATTACAGAACAAAAAGACTTTTGAATGGATCTTTAACACCATCTGGGGAAAGAATGAAGCTGTGATCAATTAATAAATGTCTGTTTTAAATCAGTTTTGTATTATATTTCAGTGATAATGTCCCCTTTCTGTTTGCAGCTCTTTGCTCATGTTGCAGATTGTCTGGGCGATTTCATGGAGAAGCAAAAGATCAAGGATAAAAAGCTTCCTGTGGGATTTACCTTCTCCTTCCCCTGTGCCCAAACCAAACTGGATGAGGTAAACATCTCAACAAGAATCTTTTAGAATTTCAGCAAGTTCCTTTTCTGAAGTCAGCCCCCATTCAGTCGAGAAACGGAATTAAGATCAACAAGTTTTATGCTTACAAAACTTTTTAAATTAATTTTAGACATTTGAATTCACAGACATAAGCTGTATGAAAGATTTGGGGGAGATTTTTGATTGAAGCACTTTGTAAAAAGTAAATGAGAACTTGATGTTACAGCCAGTCTTGTAGAAATTGCTCATGAATGGGGTTTGTGGAGAGGGTTTCCGTGGTTAGAATAACAATTCACAGAAATTTGGGACTTGCCAAGTCTGTCTAACTGTAACTTAAAGTTTGGCCTCATGAAGACACTTCTGTTACAGGCTGTCTTAGTGACATGGACAAAGAAGTTTAAGGCCAGTGGTGTGGAAGGTATGGATGTTGTGAAGCTTCTGAACAGGGCCATAAAGAAACGAGGGGTAAGTTCTTATTTCCTTCTTCCTTGAAGCAATTAAGAAGCAAACATGATTTTTCTGTCCAGTAGTTATATATTGCTAAATGTAAGATTTTTTTTGTCTGAATGCAATTTAAGAAGCAAAATAATAATAATTTAGGCTATGATGTAACATGTGAGGTAGACTTATGGAAACCTCCATGCCTTTGACTGAATTGTGTCTATCCAGGACTACGAGGCCGACATCATGGCGGTGGTGAATGACACAGTCGGCACCATGATGACGTGTGGATTTGACGATCAGCGTTGTGAAGTGGGCATCATTATAGGTAAAGATGCAGAGCACCTTACAGAACAATGAGCTCAGTTCTACATGTGAGGGCGCCAAAGGTATTATAATCTCACCCCGGCGTGTTACCCTGCACTCTGCACACCGAGCCCACAGAGAATGGGAGTCATTCACCTCTGCATCCCTTCAGGAACGGGGACAAACGCCTGCTACATGGAAGAACTGCGTCACATCGACCTGGTGGAGGGAGACGAAGGCCGGATGTGCATCAACACCGAGTGGGGGGCCTTTGGGGACAATGGATCCCTCGAGGACATTCGCACAGAGTTTGATCGTGAGATCGACAGGGGGTCTATCAACCCTGGAAAGCAGCTGTAAGAGTTTCCTTTTTAATATCAGTTGCTTTTGACCTATTTAATGTCAAATTAAATTTCAAAAAGCATCCCAGTGAACACACCTGTTGATTTGTAGCCAGACCAACAACATTGTTTCATCTATCACAACAAAGCGTTACGGTTGAATTCCCGAGAAGCTGAGACCTTTTGCCGTTGTTATTTTACACACTGTTCTAGAAAAGAGCTCTTTTTGTTTCTTAACTTCAACCACGACGTTACATAACAGATACAAACGGCCTCAAATTCCATCTGCCAGGCATCTGTCAATTTAGCTGGGGGCCTTTGAAGAGAAGATGAAATGACTAATGCTGTCAACGATATCCACAAGTCTTTGTCTGACAACTCTTTTTCTCTGTGCAGGTTTGAAAAGATGGCCAGCGGGATGTACATGGGAGAACTGGTTCGACTCATCCTGGTTAAGATGGCCAAGGAGGGCCTGCTTTTTGAGGGACGGATAACCCCTGAGCTCCTGACCAAAGGAAAAATTGAGACAAAACATGTCTCGGCTATTGAAAAGTGAGCGAAGCGAATTTTTAAAACTCAACTAATTGTGTAAACTTGCAGGTTTTTCAAGGTGACATTCTTAATGATGAATACGTTTGATTTCAGGACTAAAGAGGGACTGAAGAAATGCATGGAGATCCTGACGAGGCTCGGGGTCGAGCCTTCAGATGAGGACTGCCTGGCCGTGCAGCATGTCTGCACCATCGTATCTTTCCGCTCAGCAAATCTGATTAGTGCGACACTGGGAGGCATCCTCTCACGCCTTAAGGAAAACAAAGGAGTCGTACGCCTTCGCACCACCGTGGGCATCGACGGGTCCCTCTACAAGATGCACCCACAGTGAGTACTGACTCCTTTAGACGGGAGCCGATATGACTAATACAAACTTATTTAATTAGCAGTGTCATGAACAGCAACAGTTTCACTTCACAGTGGATGAAGATGCATCATATCCATGTGAGAAATACCACAGAGAGACCTTCTCAAATACTCCACATTGTCGTCGTCATGTGTCAGCTTCAGGAGGGATCAAATCACTAATGAAGATCAACATTTAAAATTTTAAATGAGAGAGGAAGTCCCTCTCTTTAATGAGAATATCGTCTGCCCTCTGAACAGATACGCTCGCCGTCTGCACAAAACGGTGCGTCGCCTGGTCCCAGACTCAGACGTCCGCTTCCTGCTGTCCGAGAGTGGGAGTGCGAAGGGTGCAGCCATGGTGACGGCGGTGGCGTACCGACTGACGGAGCAGACGCGCCAGATTCAGAAGACTCTGGCAGAGTTCCGGCTGAGCAAAGCCCAACTGTTGGAAGTGAAGAAACGCATGAGGATCGAGATCGAAAGAGGCCTAAAGAAGGACAGCCACAAGGAAGCTGCGGTCAAGATGCTGCCCACCTTTGTCCGAAGCACACCTGATGGATCAGGTGATTAAAAGGGATGCGTAGAGAGATGGAAGTAGCGGCAACTTTTTTCCCTCCTACCTTCTTTAAAGATGAAGGAATGAATGTATATATTTTTTGATCCTGCAGGTCACGCCTTCTCTCTGTTTTCAGTAAACAAAGGCATAAAAATACTCAGTACATTTATGGTCTAATAATTAAGGCCCTTGTGAGTAACTGGGCACAAAATGGGAAGTGTCTTGATACACATCTCAGCTCACTGGGTGACAAATGATTGATTGACATTAACCACACCTCACAAATTATTCTAGGGTTTTTTTTGTGCCTTCCGAAGAAAAGCTGCAGTCACATGTTACAGCAGGTCTTTAAAGCATCCAGACTTCTGTCTTAAGTGAGCTTGATCAAAGTTTTACCCAAAAACATCTGTTAAAAACTAATTGGAAAATATTGATCAGGTTCATTGGGTTGTGTGTCTTGTGGTTTCCGTCTTTTCTGTAAATCACACCAGATAATTGTGCTCACCTTATCAGATCGGATGTCAGAGTATCGCATCAAAGAAAGGGGGGAAAACAACTAAATCAAAGTTCATCCACTTTGGTGTGGTGTATGGAAGTTTATAAATCACACCATGGACTCAAGCTCTTCTGAAGCTTTGCCTGCTTGGCCGTTCTCAAAAATTGGAAGCGTTATCAGTCACACATGTGAATGTGGTTCTTCCACATTTCTTCAGAGCCACAATCAGTCCCAACCATCACCACTTACGTGTGATAACTAACGGCAGCAAAGAGATTGACAAATCTAAATAAAACTTCAAAGGTTAAAGTTGTGAAACATTGAGAAGCCTTAGCTTCTGATGTCAGTCTGAAAAAAACTGTATAATTTATTGCATCAGGTAGCAATGATTCTTCTCCAGCTAGATCAATATAGTGGAAGTGCGTTTTGTATTCAGACTAACACGGCTGTGTTTTTCAGAGAACGGTGATTTCCTCGCTCTGGACCTCGGAGGCACAAACTTCCGTGTACTTCTGGTAAAGATTCGCAGCGGGAAGAGAAGATCGGTGGAGATGCATAACAAAATCTACGCTATTCCCATAGAAGTCATGCAGGGCACTGGTGATGAGGTAATGAGGATCTGTCACTTATTTGGAAATGACTCCTGTATTATTCTAACTGCTTGGAAACAGATTTAATCCTACACTTTTTTTTTCATCTTTGGAAAAAGATGAATTCCTATTTCTGCTTCACATCCATCAGGGTAATATTCAGAGTCAAACCCCACAGAGCTCTAATATATACACAACTAAAAGCACAAATTTCTCTTCCAGCTCTTTGACCACATTGTGCACTGCATCTCTGACTTCCTGGACTACATGGGAATGAAAAGCGCCCGACTGCCGCTGGGTTTCACCTTCTCCTTCCCCTGCCATCAGACCAGTCTGGACGCAGTATGTTCTCTACAAACTGCCTCAAGAAAGCATACGTCTATTGTCAAAAAAATAGAGCTTGGCCCGGGTACCTGTAAGGTCATGCAGGAGTTGCAAGAGTGGATGCAGGAAGGCATGCAGGAGTATGATCAATGCCAAGGGTAGCAAGATGTTCAGGCAATTACATAAATTAGTGGCCTCTGATGAGTGTGGCTGAATATTAACAGCTACTCTTAAGGGCTCATTCAATGAGAAAGTAGCATCACCAATCCATTTTTTGCATCAATATTTTCCCTCTTAGTCAGAAGGGTGCTCTTCGGATTATAGGGTGTTGTACCATTCAAGTATTTTATTTTAACTGCTTGATTGTTGGCAGTTTCCCAGTTAAGTGTCATGTGCTCTGCAGGGTACTCTTGTCACCTGGACTAAAGGCTTCAAGGCCACAGACTGCGAAGGCGAAAATGTGGTCGAGCTCCTTCGGGAAGCGATCAAAAGGAAAGAGGTAAAAAGAAATTTATCCCATTCAGTCTGTCAGTAGAACCGCAGCAACAGGAAGAAGAGCAGAGACACTATTGTGATATCTCTGAGGCATTATTCTGGTGAGGTATTATTTGATCAAGGTTTGCTCAAACCTAAGTAAAAATGTACTTAGTGAATTAACTCAACGTTGAAAACGCTTTTATATTTTCCATCCTTTGTATTTTCCATTTTCCTGCTGGTTAACATTAACTTCTTACTTCCACTTTGCTGATATACCAATGCAGTTTTTCTTTGGAAAGCGTTCTTAAAACACGAAGGAATTCATAAAAGCTTTTTTTTTTTTTTTTTGGACCTATGCAGCTTGAATAATATGCGTTCTGATTGGCTTATTTACATAGTGAAGGCTGATTGACACAGCTATTAGTTTGTGGCGCTTTAGCAGCATTTATATGTGTAATTTAAGCTCTGAGAGAAGAATGTTTGGTTTTTCTTTTTTTCCCACTCTTTTTATGATTCTAGTGTTTTAGTCTGATAAAGTTTAGAAACTAAAACCTTTTCTGCTGAACAAACAAACAACAACAAAAAAAACCCCATCTAATAGAGCTATTAAAATAATTGAACAGAAAAATACTTTTAAGGGTCCAACAAATAATGGAACAGTTAACTAGTGTACAACACAGGCCAATCCTGACACCCTGACACATTGAACAAAGCGAGAATGGTTGTACTGCACAAACCCACAGCTGTGTGCTGGGGGATACATTACAGAAGGCCCATCATAAATCATAAATAATCCCATTTTTAACATTTACTATTTTTGTTTTTATAAAGTTTTTATATTGGAATGCCACCACCTTTTTCAGTAATTGTAATGATTTCACTCTTTTAGATGGAGGAGCCAGTAAGTATTCAGTGAACGTAAATGATTAACAGACAGGACTGCAGCGGTGTGCGGTTGTTGTTGTTGTTGTTGTTGTTGTTGTTAAAGCATGGAAAAACCTTACTTTGATGATGTGGAAGAGCGTGTTTGTTAATTAAACTCAGAATTACCTCAGTGATGTGTGTGTCAGGGCTACTGTATCGTGCAGCTTTCTGAGACAGAGTGTGTATTTTATTGTACAGTTTGTGTAGGAATGTGAGTGAACTGCATTGTGCTGTGAGTGACGCTTGAAATGTTGCGAAGCCTGATATTAATCCCTGCGCCCTTTCAGAAACAACTGTTGGATATAAACTATTGATTCAAGCGTTCATTTGTTTGTTTTTTTTACTGGATGGAAATCTAGACAAATTAGCACATTTATGTTTAATAAATCCTTGATAGGAACTCAGTTTTGCTCAAAGTCTTGCAGATAAGTGTTGTTTTCTAGTAACTAAATTGTTCTGTATGTGGATTTATTGGATAGTAACGCAAAACATGAGTCCTGATTTGTGTAAAGCAGTGACAGCATATAATCTTTAATATGAACATGTATGTAATTCTGTTGTATTAAAGCCTGACACTAATTTTCCTTGTGGGGTTTTTTTTTTTTTTTGTAGGAGTTTGAGCTGGATGTGGTTGCCATAGTGAACGACACTGTGGGGACGATGATGACTTGTGCTTATGAGGAGCCCAGTTGTGAGGTGGGACTGATTGCAGGTGAGTTCACTACCAGTGTTTTTAAAAAAGGAAACAGTGTTTAACTTTTTATTATGAAAAATCTTAAAGTAAATCTATAGTTGGAAAGCCTTGGATTTGTGCATTTGCAAACTAAAAGGCACCGTTTAGACCCGAGTGTGCTGAACTGCGACTGTTTCCTGACAGGGACGGGTAGCAATGCCTGTTACATGGAGGAGATGAGGAACATCGAGATGGTGGATGGGAACGAAGGCCGCATGTGCGTGAACATGGAGTGGGGGGCATTCGGAGACAACGGCTGCCTGGATGACATCAGGACACAGTACGACCAGGCAGTGGACGAGAACTCGCTCAATGAAGGCAAACAAAGGTAAGGAGTCATTCAATATCGAATCAGACTGTGTCTCAGCATCAGCACCAAACACGGCTGGTTTGAGAAGCTCTCCTGTTCAAGTTCTGGCTCATATCATAGCAAAAAGAATCAACTCTGATAATTTAGCATCACCAGATTAGAGATAAGATTTGTCTCTTCCCATTGCGGTCAGATATGAGAAGATGTGCAGCGGCATGTACCTGGGAGAGATCGTCAGGCAGATTCTGATAGACCTGACGAAGCGCGGCTTCCTCTTCCGGGGACAGATCTCAGAGACACTGAAGACCAGAGGCATTTTCGAGACAAAGTTCCTGTCGCAGATAGAGAGGTGAGTGAAGAACTTTGTACTTTAAACAACACTACTTTTCGGGTTCAGTTAGTAGAATCATTTTCTTAACCAAAAATTTACAGATTGTTAAGGAAATAATTTACAGAACTAAAATTAACAGTCGACTGTGAACAGTACAAAACTCAGACTATTTAGTGGCTTAAGCCTCCAGTCAGTTTGCACTAATTGCATTTATTAATTGATAAAGCGAGAAGAAAGATTTATTTCTTTACCAACAGGTTTTTAAATATTTGAGTCCATTTTGTTTAAATGATTTTCTCCTATCTGACAGCAGCCATTTGTTTGTTTTCTACTTCTACAAATTAAGAAACTCAAGGTGCAGAGATCATTTCTATAAAGAAGTTTATTCTCATTTTTTAAAGTCAAAATTATTTCACAGCATTTAAAGTGTTGGTCAAAGCAGACATGACTTTGCTGTAAAGGATTATGGAGCAGGTGCCATTTTTGTAGTTTAGTGAAATAAAGATAAAACAGTTGTTTTCGGAGGAGAAGTCATAAACCTGAAACACCAGAAAGTCTGCAGCCCTGTAAAATATCTGTCACTACACAACCTCTGGTATGATTTAGTGGATAACTGCATGGGAGCATGTGCTTAAGGGTCATTGTTCACAGAAAAGTAACATCTAGGGGGGGTACCACACCTAGGAATAAGAGCAGGAGGGGGTTGCAATGTGACGACTTGAGTTTATACACTGTTTAAGCCTACCTTAGCCTCCGGGAACAGCTGTGAGGTATCCAGTGTCTCTCCTGCTGTTGGCTGACCTCTGACATTCCCTCCCCCGTCCTCCGCAGCGATCGTCTGGCGCTGCTGCAGGTCAGGGCGATCCTGCAACAGCTGGGGCTCGACAGCACCTGTGATGACAGTATTATCGTCAAGGAGGTGTGTGGCACGGTGTCCCGCCGCGCAGCTCAGATCTGTGGAGCCGGAATGGCTGCGGTGGTGGACAAGATCCGTGAGAACAGAGGCCTGGACCACCTGGACGTCACCGTGGGCGTGGATGGCACGCTGTACAAGTTGCACCCGCAGTAAGTCATACAGATAGGGACATAATGGAGGGTGTGTTTGGGGTGAGGGGAAGTTCATTCATTTGAAAACACTACAGTGCATATTAAATGTCATCACGCTTCCTCTATTTTAACAATTATTTGAGGATATTTCTGATTTATTTTATCTCATAACTTATTTTCATACAGAATTCATTTTCAAATATGCACAAATAGGGCCTCTAAAATGTCAGGATACATAATTAAGGCTCTTCATGAATTCTTTGCCAATGTTGGGGGGGGGGGGGGGGTTAGCCAGACATTCCCTGGCACAATTTGGAGACGGACATATGAAAGACTAACATTTGAGTGGGGTACTATCAGAGAGATTAATCAATAGCGAAAATGATCTTTCCTCGCAGCTGCACAAGTAACAGGAGCCGCAGCAAACAGGTGTTTAGTTTGACCGACCACATTTTGTTTAACTAGCTGTGGTAAATGGACCACTCACAGTGCTTGGAAGACACATTAACCCATTCATGTTCATGCAGCGCTCTGTACTAACACTAATATCCGGAGAATATTTTTACATACATAAACATACACTGGTGTTCATGGGTTCAGTATCCTGACAAACGGAATGATCATCAATCAGTTTTTGGATTGACTGGGTCTCATTGTGCTTGTTATTTGGTGACATCAATGGTAGTTGTCAGAATTGGAACCTTGAGTCGTCCTGCATCAGATGATAATGATGAAGATGGCGGCTCACCCAGCAGGGAACACCCAATGAAGTCCTTCTTTTGTTCTGACGTGCCTCTCTTTGTCACCGTGTTGGTCAAAATAAAGGGAAAGTTGCCATCAAACAACATCAAAATTGTATTGTTATCAAAGACACAATATCACTGGGTTCACTTCTGCAGCTCAACATGGATATATGTTGGAGTCTGTTACAGAAGGTCCACCATCATTCAGTAACAATCTGCCTCCTGACCGGTTTCCTGTCGCCCCCCCCCCCCTTCAGCTTCTCACGGATCTTCCACCAGACGGTGAAAGAGCTCGCCCCCAAATGTGACGTCAACTTCCTGCTATCTGAGGACGGCAGCGGCAAGGGGGCCGCCCTCATCACTGCTGTCGGCTGCCGCCAGAGAGAGATGGAGGCGCAGCAGCACTGAGGAGCTTCGCCCCCCGTTTGGCCTCTAGAACTACCTGCTGCTCCACCGTGACCTTCACCCACCGCACAGCCCAACTCCATCTCCCCTTGGCAGCCGTGACTCCACCTCTGCCCGACCTGGTCCCCGCACAGCCAGAGAGACATGCTGCATGCATGAAGATCTAAATATTTGTTTATGCTGTAACAGAGGGTTTATTATTTCCGAGTTTGTACACTTTCCTCAATAGCTTGTCAATAATCTGATAACTCTAAACCCCTTAGGTGTATTGCTAATTTTATTTTTATATGAAGGCAAATATATAGTTGTATTTATATAACTGAGGCCACTTTTAATGAATTCATCAGAGGTCATTAGGACGTTGCACACAGACACAAGCAAATGTCTGCACTTTTTATACGAGAGAGCCGCAGCATTTCCATGCAATTTCCAAACGAACAACCTCCTTCTCACTGAATGAAGAAACAAATTCTTACAGGTGCCACTGGTTAAGGCAACTGACTCCAAAAGGGCTCACTACAAAGAGGGTTGAATGCAAGAGTCACGGCTGTTAAAGTCATCTTCATTTTACGTGCAACATGCTCACGCAACTTGCTAGGCTATTAACCCCTCTTCGTGCATCCCAGTGTAACTCACATATTAATGTATTTCATCAGCACCGGCATCATTTATTCCTTAAGAGCTGAGAAGGTAGAAAAAAGCCCTAGCAGAAGTGTTAGCGTATCCTGTTTTGTGAACTGCTATACTTTTGGTGTTGTGATAAAGCCCACTTCTACTCACTGTAAGTGCAAAGAATAAATGTTTATTGGGTCCCATGAAAACGAGTGGATAGTATGAGCGCTTTTGTGTGTATTTGTTAGTGTGTCTTCTGTAACCACCTGTAGCTTTAAATGTCCAAAGCTCTGTCAAAACTGCATGCCTTACATTGAGACAAAGGACAGTACTGGATCATTTCCTTTCTCGTTTTTCTTTTCTAAATCAATATCAATTTGTGATCGACGCAGTGAAAAGTGGACACATTAAATTATATTTTGTTGTGGAGTACTTCCTGTCGCTTTCTTAAAAGTGATGTGAGGCATGTGGTAAATGAAATTTCTAGACAGAGAAAAGACATTAACCACAGAAAATGTTAAACTGCACAGTTTTACAGACAAAGGAAGACAGACATTTGCCAAGAGGCTGTCATTGTGTTGTTGATTTATGGTCATTAATCATTTTTCAGTTAACAGACATTTGCCAGTTACCGCTTCCTAATTATGAAAATTGGCCTAGTCTGTAGGGCATTTTAGCTTCTTTCCGAACAAAACCCTGATTAATCAAGAAAATGTGTGTAATAAAATATATAACAGTGTATACAACGTATGTGCAATATGTTAGACTGACATGAAACACTGCGATTGTCATTTTCCATGGAATTTTAAACAATAAAGGAGTAAACTATGAGTGAAATGAATCATGGAATAAAGAAAGTACATATCATTCCGCAATTGTTTGTCAAAATCTTTCAAGATGTACAGGACTGATGGAGGGGCTTTCTCTTTGGGAGGCATCATAATGACATAACACTGTTAATTTAGGCCATTTTGATTAATACTGGTTGTGGTGGAGTTAAAATTTTTACCTTGTTGTCGAGTTAATGTTAATGTTATTTCTAAATTTGTTCCATGAAGGAGTAGACGATATACCCATGATGTCAAAGGATATGGCAGTGAAAACAATTAGCTGGAAATTAGTTTAAAGTTATATTACCAATTGGACTACCAGATGTAACAATCCCTCCACACTCGATGCAGCTGCCTTCTGTCAGAGCCACAGCCAGCTTGGGTTGTGAATGATTATTCCAATAGGGCTGTTGTCCAGTTTATGACATGACTTACCGTTCCAGCTGTATCCAGTATAAAAAAAAAAAAAAACATGCTGTTCCCTTCGGCTCATCATCTGGGAAATGGCCTTTAAGTGCCCCCATGAAGACATTTCAGCACATTCCTTATCCATTCACCGTTAGACTCACTCTCAGCCACCACCCTCGAGAGTTGAATTCAATTGAGGCAGCTTGTTGTGTTCAGATCGCCAAACCCGCTGCTACTACCACAGAGATTAGTTCACCATGGGCAAAGCTACAAAGCACAGAGAGGACAATAATGCTCTTTTAGCCGCAGGGTGTATAAACATTTGTGCAAGGTGTAATTCCTTTTAAACACCTGCCAGCACCTTACCAATTGTGGTTATGTATAAACATTTCTCTGGATTGCCTTGCCATGCTATTCTTGGACCAATCAAAAGTAATTAACTAGTTAGTACTAGTTCTCCTTTGTACTGAAGCCATCTCACAATTTTAACCAATTGTTAACCATTGATTGACTCTTGATTGCTTGAGATTCAATGCTTATGAAGGAAACAACAGAAATTTTCTGTAAGAAAATAAAAAGAAAATCGCAACACTATACTTATGTAGTAAAACACGTTTGACATTTTTTTTATTTTTTTTTTATAAAAGTAAAAAAGTTTACCAGATTAGGAAGAAATTAATTCATTCATCTGTATGCAGTGTTAAACAGAATTAAAGTGGTTCATGGCTGCTAACTGTTTGTTTGTTTTGTGTGTGTTGTAAAGAAATAGCAAAAAAATAAATAAATAAATAAATTGAAATGCTGATGAGGTTTGTAATGCACCGTTTTGTTTTTCCAGGATGTGCGGATTGTGTGTGCATCGATGCGGATTGTGTGTGCAGGTATTTGTGCCCGATCTTTGTGGGTGTGAGTCTGAATCTGTGTTAATGTGAGCTAAAAGTCCTGCAGGCACTTTAAAATGTTGGGAATAGCTTCGTTGCAGTCAAGCAGGAGAAGCCCCATATTCCTGTCTGCGCCCGGTTGTGTTAGTGTGTGTGTGTGTGTGTTAGTGTCGTGTGTTAGCGTTGTGTGTGTTTGTCTCCAGCTCTCACCAGGTTGGCTGCGCTACACCGAGGGCTTCCTGCTGCATCCATCTGCCCGAAACTAACAAGCCCCGGACTGTCACCGCAGGTATGTGGTCACGGATAAACAACACCCGCCGATACTAACAGGAACCTGTCTGGGTGTAACGTTAACTGGCCGCGTTGATTAATAAACAAACAACAAAAAGAGAGACGGGTGTCAGTCCGTTAGCTCGAATGCTAACTTTACTAGTTCTGCCTGTGGCAATTTGCGCTAGCTGTTAGCTAGCCAGATTTTTTTAAGCTAGGTTAGCATTGTACGAGAGCCGCTTCTTCTTTTTTTTTTTTTTTTTTTTTAAATTTATTTTATTTTTTTACTTTTACACCCACAGCTGGACTCGCTGCCAGCAGATAGTTCACATTTTTTTTTTACAGGTTTAGGTTTGTGTCTTAGTCGACGGGAAAAGCTTGGTTTTTCTGCGTGTAACTGTGCTGCGTTTCGTGCGGGAGTTTGAGCGGCTAATGTCAACAGCTAACGCTAACGTTAGCCGCTGCCGTCAGCGCTGGCTCGGCCGGTTTACCTGTTTACCGGAACCCGCCTGCCTTATTTGCGGCTAACCGACTGCCGTAGCCTCGCTGTTTGTGTGTGTCTCAGTGCAACAACAACAACAACGACGACGACGACCACAACACAACACAACGTCTGCAGTTTTGTTACCGGACGCTCGCGGTGCGGAATCGCGAAAAAATTAACCGACCCCGAGCGGTTGAGGTTGAGGGCTCGCACTCATGCACGTGCTGTCATTTGGCCCCTCAAGCGCACGCACACACACACACACACACACACACACACACACACACACACACACACCCCTAAACAGGTGTTCCAGATGATGCACGCGACCGATCCGACGATTAAAAGGCACGCGGACAGGTCGCCAAATCTGCCCCCTTTCAGCCTCAAATGGCCGCAGAGGGATTTTAAACGATATCAATGAGCGGTGTAGGACCTGAACACCGGGCTGCTACCTGATGATCATCAAGGATGTCGATTATTAATTGGGCTAATTGATTAATTCTGTACTGTGCAGACTGCGCCCATCTTTATTTCCCAGCTCCCAGGTGTTGCATTAGGAGGTTCAAAACAAAGACGTGCTGCAGATGCTGACGTTTCTGAAGCTGCAGTTTGAATTATTAATCGCTGTTTTTAATTTGTTAATGCTCTTTGTCTAATTGATTGACTGGCTGATTGCTGTGTGGTCAGCGTGAGCGCCGGCTCGGTGTCTGTTCAGTGTGGTTTCGATGTATTCAACAGGTTTTTGAACAGAGGCGGCGAAGCTGGTGGAGACGACCTCTCGACATCGCTCCGTCTCAGGACAACAAAAGGCAGCTCCCCTCGTTTCCACGGCAGCAGTTTGAAAAGCTTCCATCAGACTCATGACTGTTTGAAGGGACACGGCCCAACCGTGGCCCATGCACTGTACCCGTTTCCCTCCCCGTCCTCCTTATCCCTCAAGCTGACGCAAAACCCCAGACACCTTCCCCCCCTCCCCCACCCTCACCCTCACTCCCACCCGGTCCCCAGCGACTCGCCCCCACCCGCCATGGCGTCCGGCACAGAAACCGTGCACTACATCCACCTCCACAACTCCAGCCAGTCGGTGCTGGAGGCCCTGCGCACGCAGCGGCGCGAGGGGCTCTTCTGCGACGTGACCGTGCGGATACACGACGCCTCACTGCGGGCCCACGCCTGCGTCCTGGCGGCCGGCAGCCCCTTTTTCCAGGACAAGCTGCTGCTGGGTCACTCCGAGATCTCCGTGCCGCCACTGGTGCCCGCCGAAACTGTGAAGCAGCTCGTGGATTTCATGTACAGCGGCTCGCTGGTGGTGCTGCAATCGCAGGCCCTCTGCATCCTCACCGCCGCCAGCATCCTGCAGATCAAGACGGTCATCGACGAGTGCACTCAGATAATATCTCAGAGGAAGGCAGCAGCAGGGGCAGCGAGCGCAGCGGCGGCGGCTGCTGCAGCTGCGGCGGCGGCAGGGGGAGGGATGCTCGGCGGAGTTCTCCCCAAGCAGGAAGAGCGCGGCGGGGGCAAAGGCCGAGAGAGCAGCAGCAGCGGAAGCTGTTCTGTTGGTGGAGCAAGCGGGGGTGGGGGTTACGCAAACTTCTCTAACTTCATGGCTGAATGCGGGGCGAGTAACATGGGAGGGGGGCTGGGGGGTGCAAGCGTTAGCGTCAGTGAGAGCGGCCCGGGCCCGATGGAGCAGGCCAACACCGTGAGCTTGATGGCGCTGGGCGACATGGGCCCGGGCTCCATGTGCGGCGACGGGATGGGCTCGGGGCCCGGCTCGATCCTCATGAAGCAGAGCCCCAGCTGTACTCAGGACGTCAGGTACAAGCTCCGGGACCTGTTGGTGCAGACGGCCAATGGAGCCAACACTAGTAGCACAGGGAACCTCTCGGCGGGCTGCAGCTCCGGTGTGGGCAGCGTGGACAGCATCGGCAGGGACAGCCTCCGCGGCAACACAACGGACCTCTCTGATGACCTGGTGGGGATGGACAGATACAGCGAGGAGGAGGACTTGGACGGGAGAGAGCGGGGAAGGGATGGAGACAGAGATAGGGGGGCGAGCCACAGCCGCAAGCAGAGGCAGCCGTTAAGACTCCAGGTAGGGGGATAAGGGGAAGGGTTGCCATGGTTACAGCTTTCAGGCATGCAGAGCTGCAACGGTTTGTTTTTTCTTTCTTTTTCTGCTTTTCCCTCTTCTCACACTGCATTGGCGTATATTGCTGAGATGTTTCTGCACTTTGCACAATTGAAGAGAAGCTCTCGTCTTCATTTCAGCACTAATTGCCTTGTTGTCACTCTATGGACTTCTGCATATTTACTGTACGTCATTAAACTCACCAGCTCCTGTTCGAAAGGGGCTGTAGTCGGGTCAAAGCCCCCGTTGTTCTTACAGCCTATGTGCTGCCTTTTTTTTTTTTTTTTTTTACTCCTGCAACTGTTATACAGGTAATTTCTTTTCTTCTTATTGTTTTTTAGGTGCTTGGAGGAGAGGGAGTCGTGGTGAAAGATGAAGGGGTGCAGGACACAGATGGGACTGTCTATGCCTTAGAGGATGGGAGACGAGACGGAGAGCAGGAGGGTGCCCAGGAATCAATGGCCACCTTTGGACAGGTGAGGTTAACCAAAGCTTCGTTGACTAAAAGCATTTGATATATAACATTGTTTTTAAATAATTCATCAACCACTGCTTGCAGAAGGACAATCTGTATAAAACATTTTTCACATTTTATTTTAAATGTTGAGTCCTGATTTCAAGGTCACATTTTAATGATTTTTTTTTTTTCTTCTACATTCTGCTTTTAAAATTTAACTCTTAAAACGACCTTTATTGTGTTGAATTTGTGCAAAGCCTTCTGTCACAATTCCTGAAGAAAGTGAAGGGAGAGGATAGCAAAAAAAAAAAAACCCCCACGGTGGAGCAGATTTATGCCGCAGCCTGCTGTATCCTACAGACTACACAGGGAACATCTGCCACACAGTCTAAAGAATTCAGCTTTGCCTGTCAGTTTTCTCAAAATTGCTGCAGAGTAAGTTCTGATTGAAAATGGAAAGATCCGCTCAGCTTAGAAAGTTAAAATGGCACAAGTCTTTTTTAGAGAGAAAGTATGTGATCATCAATACGTCCAGTGGCGTTTGGGGACAACTCTAATTCTGTCTTTGAGCAAGTTGCTGCTCTATTATTTCTTTTCTCACTTTGCATACGTCAGCACAGGCTGTTTGAAAATAATTATAGATCATTGCGTTGTGTTAGAGGTTTAACACATCCATGCAGAATGTTAAGTTTGATTAATTTCATGATACCATTCAGTGTATATTTATGTTTTATATAGATTATGATCACTAAGTTTTAAATGAAATTTTCTCATAACTTAAATGAGACGATTGGTACACCTAAATGCCTAAGAAACAAATAAAATGACTTCTGACAAGAAAAGATTCCCGCGAGAACTTGTATTAGTGTGATGTGATATTAGTCATGAGCCATTATTTAAACAGCATTATTAATTTATTCTAAAGCTTATTTTGAGCTGTCAATTATAAAGTAAAGCCTGGATGGCGCATCTTAAAGACAATTTGCTATTAAATTCCTCTTTGAAATTCTACATAATGATTATAATTAAGGCTGCTATGTAAAGCTAGCGGTGGTTTTTCACTGAAATGACTCTTTCGGCTTTTTATCTATGTGTTGCTTTTTTAATTTTTTCCTCTTGTGTCCAATTAACCATGACACCCTGATGCATTTAATTCTGGCCTAACACCAAACAACACACATTCTTGTGTTTTCTCGAAGGCTTTTCTGTGCTCACCGTTTAATGGTTGCTGCTTGAGGAAGCATCTTTCAACGCCATCGTTTTCACGAGCAAAGGCTAAAAATGTATCATATGAAACATGTTTGATTTCATGCTCCAATGATTGCTTCACACCAAACAATAGAGATAATGAAAGAAGTGCGATAGGATAAAACGAAGGCTGATCCTCTTAAGTCTCATGGAAGTGCGTTGTTGCTCCCTGATGGTTCTTTTCGTTTTTCCCCTCCTTAAACTGCAGAATCAGCTCTTTCTAACAGCCTGGTTTGTCCTGTGTGAAACTGACCTCAGTGATAAACTGATGAACAAAGTTAGTTCAGATCTGGACCAGTCTGACTCTCTGACTCCTTCTGTGTGTTTATCCATCCATTTTCATCCTCCATCTTTGATAGTGACGTCTAGTGTCACGTTTCTACGTCTACGCTCCTATTGGCTCCGGTCGGTGATGCAGAATAAAGACAGAGAGACATGGACAATCAGACATTCAGAGCATTAGAGGCTTTGGAGCTGATTTTTTTTTTTTTTTTTTTTTTTTTCATCATTAATGAGCAGAACTCCTGATCAGATAAAGATAGAAACTTCAGATCAGCTCTAGAACAACCCAAACACATGAGAGGAACTTTTCTTTGGTTATTCTGCTTTACACAGTTTTTATCCATAAGATTAGGAAAAATTCAGTGCGAGACTTTTTATTGAGTGAAATAATTAGCTGAGGTTCTGCTGATTTTGAACATGTGGGGGCTTGGTGATTTCTTAGAGCAAAGAAAAAAAACAAAAAACAAAACTGAAAAGCCTTAATATGGCTCTGAAATGGTTTTTACACGTTGTAAAAGTGCAAAGATTGAACAGCAAGTGAAATTGGATTGGCTAATCACCACCTGAAGGTGTTATGGTTAGAAATGAAATCACAGCCAGATGTTAATTACATCTTTGCAGTGTTGTATGATGAAGTTGGGTTAATAAAACAAAGAGTTTCCACAAAATCTTCCATATAATATAATGTACTGCTGCTGCAACGAATAATGGCATATCTGTTATATGCATTTTACCTGAATTCACACACCTTTTAAAAAAAAAAAAAAAAGATGAAAAGTTAGACACATGTTGGGATTTTCTTTTGCTTTGTGTTAGACAATTTCCAGCCGTGTTGCTGGTTTCTCTTCAATTACTTCCGCAAACCTACATCAGTCTGCACTTTTGATCATCTGCAGTTTTCACAGTAATGTATGTAGCCCGGCTGGTCGGACTGCACTTAACAAATTTATGGTTTCGACGTCTGGGTGTGTGCAGTTTGACTAAATGAAAAGATTTTAAATGCATGTAATGAGGGATGTGGTCTGTGCATATCTGCATATGAAAGCAGACACAGGGGAGTACTAATGAACGTGTAGTTGGGGACTTGCTTCTTTAAATATGCACACGTTCGCCGAGCTGAACACATACAGCATGTTTCACCAAGGGAGCTGGGGGAGCGCAGGGATGGGCGGAATTTACGTGAATAGAGTACGTGAGAGTCTGAATTGAACCTCAGGATTAATACAAGGAATTATTTTACTGCTTTATTTGTTTGTTTTCTTGTACTGTCTTTAATGTTAAAATCCCACAGAATTGGTGCTGTCATGTGTTCTCATTTGATTTGTGTCTGTATGGATCTTTAACTCGGTATGGGTTTTTTTTTTTTTTTTTTTTTGTTGTTGTTGTTGTTTTTGTTCTGTGTGTGTGTGTGTGTGTGTGTGTGTGTGTGTGTGTGTTCAGGATTTCTACGATGAGCAGGGGGTGTTTTCGGAGAGTTTCTGGCCCCAGAGCGAGCCCCCTCGGGCGATGGCTTTCAACCCCAGAGGAAGGGTCAACAAGCCCCTGACTCCACCCCCGACCACGCAGTCCATCAACAACCAGGTCGGTGCAGTCTGTCTTTAAAATCCTGACAAACTATAAGTCAGAGTTGTCTCGTCTCGTCTCCGGTAGAGCAGGTTCAGGTGCAGCCACCTGACTCTGCTCGGCTGTCAGCACTTCTTTTCGCAGAGTGACACATGTTTGACGGTTTAACTTCGTTGACGTTTGTTCTGCTGAAAGAGAAAAGTTCTCCAGTCACCATAAATCTGAGTTTAAGACCTGTACCGACAAGCAGGATTTGGTGATGTCACTCTCCAATATATCCAATAAGCAAAGGGGGTATTTAACAAAGGTGCAGAGTCAGCGATTCTGGTTGATTTATTTTTATTTATAGATTTATATTGGTGTGTGTGTGTGTGTGTGTGTGTGTGTGTGTGTGTGTGTGCGCGAAAAATATAGAAATTTTAAGGAGTTAATTTGTTTTTGGTCTTAAATCTATTTAGTCACTAAAATGAACAGTTCTGATATTGAATTGAGATTCATTCATTTAGAGTGAATTACACGCGTGAAGCGATTCTCAGTAATCTTTTTCTTTTAGTTCTAAGTTAAGCGCAAGTTGCTTATTTATAACAATTAGACTGTGTGACAAAAGAAAGAAAATTGGGTAAACAAACTCAAAATATGAATTGACAATGGAAAATAACAATTAGTTGTAATCTGGCGTACCATATTTAATTACATTTAATGTTACTTTTTGTACAAAGCAAGCTCTAAGTTCTTGGCCAACGCTGAAGAGCCAAAAACCTGCTGTTCCTCTAATGACTAATTAGAGTCTGGCTGCAACACTGAGACAGTCCCCAAAGAATCCCTTTTTAAAATGTCCAATTTTAAAGTAGAAATAAACACGTTAAAAAAACATGCCTTTCAGTTGAGATTTAGCGGCTGACAAGTACAAGTCGACTATTTATGGAATTTAGACTTTTTTTTTTTTTCAGACAAAAGAAGGAAAGGTTTGCGGAAACTTGAAGATGACAGAAACTCTTTTAATATTGTCCTATTTGTAAGAGATGAAATGTCTCAGAAGAAAGACCGTTTCGTTGCGTTTTCGTTCTCACAGTAACTGTTGTTCGTCCCCAGCTTCTGTTCCAGTACCCAGTGAGCCAGTCGCAGCCAACTCCGTTCTACGTGGGCGGACCCATGGGTGGGATTGACACCATGGCGGGGACGGAGCCCAGTCAGCAGCCTCCGCCGCCGGCACCGATGACTCCAGCGCCGCCTCCCTCCACCTCGTCCTGCTCCGCAGGCCCCTCCCCTTCCTCCCAGGGATCCGAGACCTCGTTCGACTGCACGCACTGTGGCAAATCATTACGTTCCAGGAAGAACTACAGCAAGCACATGTTCATCCACTCTGGTAAGACACGCCTCCTTCACCAGCCCGATGTTTTCTATTTACTACTTTCAATTCACATACTCGTTGAAAGCCTTCTCAGTCATATATTTTGGTAAATAAACTGTAAATAGATCACCTTGGTGATCCTGGAAAAGAATTTTAAAATCCCATTGTCCATTGTAGTCATGTGACCCGGATCTGTTTTGGGGTTTTGTGTGTGTGTGTGTGTGTGTGTGTGTGTGTGTGTGTGTGTGTGTGTGTGTGTGTGTGTGTGTGTGTGTCTGTCTGTCTGTCTGTCTCCAGGTCAGAAACCTCATCAGTGCTCCATCTGCTGGCGCTCCTTTTCCCTGCGCGACTACCTCCTCAAACACATGGTGGTGCACACCGGAGTCAGGGCCTTTCAGTGCTCCATGTGCGGCAAGCGCTTCACCCAGAAAAGCTCGCTCAACGTGCACATGCGCACCCACCGTGCCGAGCGCACCTTCCAGTGCAATGTGTGCCACCGGGCCTTCACGCACCGCACCTTGCTGGAGCGCCATGCCCTGCAGCACGCCCACCACGCCCCCCCGGCCCAGGGCCAAGGCCAGGGGCGTGGAGCTGACATGACCTCACCTACCAAGCACAGTCCTCCGGCTCTGGGAGGGCCCTCAGGTATGGCCGGCGCGGCTGGCATGGTCGGGGGTATGGCCAACATGCCCAGCCATGGAGCTTCCTCCACCTAGAGAGAGGGAAGGGGAGGTATGGGGGAGAGGAGGAGGGGGGGGGGGGGGGGGCACCAGTGAGCCCATTCCTTATTTGCTCCTAACAGCCTTGTTGATGTTTGGTTGTGGTGGGACTTGCAGGTTCCCATCATTTGAGCTCAACGCCACCTTTAATCAGGGTTCCTACACAGGCCTGTGGGAGGGGGTTGAAAATGGTGTACATTTATAAAGGGTTTTGAAATTGCACAAAAGTCTTTTGAAAGTTGAGGAGGGGGGGGGAAGCAACCCATACCCATAATGAAGAGTTGTGACCCTGCCGTCATTTCCTGTGTTGTGACATTTGTTGCTGTGACGATTAACCGTGAGCTGCAGAGCAACATTGATAACAATCACACACCTGGTCCAACAGGCTCTTTTTTTTTTTTTTTTTGTTAAAACCAGCTTAGCTTTTGGTGTAAAGATGTGCTGAGTTTTTGGGACTGGATGTGTAGGAACCCTGTTAGGAACCCTGTTTCAAAGACGAGAGAGTCACCAAAGACGTTAGGAAAATGGAGCGGGTTTGGGAGCAGGCGGGGGGGGGGGTAAGGCAGGGGGTAATTAGGGCTTCTGGGTGGAGGTGAGGCTGGGATGGGGATTTGGGTCACATGGAGATACAGGTTTGTGGGTGGGGGGCTTGCAGGGATGGATTCACACTCAATTCATTTAATTCCGGTTGACTGACGGGAGGCGGCATAGTGGTTCACAATAAGGTCGTGGGTTCGATTCCCTTTCTGTGTGGAGTCTCCAAAGACATCATGTTTGGGTTCATCGGTGACTCTAAACTGTCCGTAGGTCTGAGTGGTTGTTGGTCTCTGTCTGTCTCTGTGATGGACTGGAGACCTGTCCAGGGTGACCCCGCCCTCACCCAGAGTGAGCCGGGATTGGCTCCAGCAACCCCCGTGACCCGGAAACGGATAAGAGGCAGAAGATGACTGAATGAATGTCGGAGGTGGATCAGTTCTGTTTGTGTGAACGTCATCGGAAAGTAATTCACATTAAAAACAGTTGGAGGAAGTCAGCGTGACTGCGATGACCGTTTCTAAACAGGTCTGAATTTCGGTTATCTCAGCTCTGGTAGTTTTTAACAATCGTAGCTGAAAATCCGACACAGTAGGTGTTCGTCGCAGATGTAACGGATTACAACAACAAAATATTTGTCGTCAAACCTCTTTTTTTTTATTTATATATATAAATGATTCACATCTAGCTGCAAAGACGTGAGAAAAGACAAAAGACCCGTTGATGTCATTCCACATAAGACTCCTTCGTCAATATGTGTCTGCTGAATGAGATAAATGTGACATTTTAGAGATAACAAATCAGAAATCAGAGTAGCAGTAAAAATACCTTTTATCATTCTTAATCGTGTTCCCGATTAAGAATGATTGTGTTTGTATTCCCTTTTTAATTGATAATGTTTTTTTTCTTGTTTTGGAGCTTGTATCTTTCTGCTCCTGTGTCTCTGTAGCTACACCACAAATTATGTGGTTATGTGTTAATTGTGAGGCCTGGAACACGCAGATGCCTTAATGACGGTTAATTTGTGTGGCGCGTTTCAATACAACAAACAAACCGCTTCAAACAGGCCAGATGTAACAATCCAAACAAATCAAAGCGAAATGTCGATCGGATTAAATGATCTCATCACGTTTCACCACAGCTTCAACGACAAACTCAGTGTAGCTGAGTGCTGAGGGGGTACAGTGTGTGGGCAGGTGAGCTCTTGGTTTGATTCCCAGCTGGACTCCCTCCTGCATGTCATTACCCTTCTCTTATCAAACAATTTAGACAACGTGTCCTCAGTGTTGCGTGTCCATTTAGCCAATTTTTTTCACCTGAAACAGACTCAAATGTCGCCGTCAGCTGAAAAATAAAAGACGTGACAGCGTTGTCATGCAGCGGGGGAAGATGTCTCTCCTGAAGAAACGATAGAGGGCTGAAATAAGAAACACCAGTTTTATTCCTTTTGTTTTTAAAGTCCGGGCTGAGTTTCAAATACGTGTTTACTGGATAAAAACAACAAACAGCAATTTCACGTCACTTGAAAATCAGGAGAAGAAGGTGAAATTAGAGTTTTGATTGTGAATTTGATTCATCGTACACTCGCCCAGTTGAACATTAAGCACCTTTTTTGTCTTTTTTTGTTAAAATTTAAGGTGGAAAAGAATCCATTGTCCTAGAATTAAGTGAATTGAGTGTGAATGGAGCAAACCGGACGACAAAGAGGGCTGTTGATGAATGATTTGATGAAGCAGTCCAAGCAGAGTGAGACTACAGCAGGGAGGGCGGAGGAGGAGGTGTGACGCACAGCAGCGTGAATGAAATTCACCATCATCCATCAGACAGCTTTGTAACATTTTCCACAGGCGCCACCGTTCGGCCCCAGGATCATATACCTCGAACCAGTACGAGCCCGTGACGGCTCGGAGGGACACTATTTACTCATCGGAAATGTTTTTGGGAAACATTTCAGCATGTTTTACACAGAAGAGACACACACACACCTACAATTACCTCGGTGGTCCAAAGACAGGCATTATGCTTCATCTTTTAAGCTATATCAAACGAAGAAACAGTGAAAACTAAAGCTAAAATAGATCCATTTACTTTTTGAAAGCTTACTAAAGTACTTCTATGTAAAATTCCTGTACATCGCTATAACGCTCAGTTTGTTATTTGTTGCTCATGTGAATCTTTGATGCAGAAATAACGCAGAACATTTAAAAAAAAAAAAAAAAACTGGAAAAAAAAAAACCTTTTAAAGTGAAAGAGCCATTCACAGGAAGTTAAACTTGGTTGAATAACTATGACAAATCAGTAACTTTTATCAGGATTTTTATTGAGTGTTTGGTTGTGTTTGTCTTTTGGGGCTCTGGTTAATAATAAATGGGAAATGCTTGTTGCTTAAAAAAAAAATTTAAAAAATAAACAATAAAAGCTTTTTTTTTTTTTTTTTTTTTTGCAGCACTATTGGGGAAAAAAAAAAACCTTTTAACAGTTTAGTAAAACTAAATTTAATCATGAAAATGTACAATCACCCCTACAAGTTTTGACAAAGTCAAACTCGTGATAATCTTAATTATCACATTAATATTTATTACAATTTGATCTCTATGCACAATTAAGTTTGCACATCCTGTTACTTAGACCTAGATGTTGTTGTCCCCTCAAGTATTTGGCCTTTATGTTCTACTTCTTTTCCCACCTAAGAGGTGATCTTCGAAAAACACGTTACGTGTCCCAGCTTTTAGCTCATTTTCCTTAATGTTCGTCAGTCGATGCTTAAAACGATATATAGTAGTTTCCTTCAGCTTCTGATTGACATGATTTTACAAGCGAACTGCCCGAGAGAATTGAGACTTTTTGAGCTTGAGAACTTTGCGAGTGATGAGATGAATTTGTTAAAAGGGAGAAGAGAAAACTTTAATTTAAAAGTGAATCCAGAACCCCCCCCAAAAAAAAAGGAAAAAAAAAAAAAAGTGGAGACTCAAAAGCCCCCTTCGGTCTGGACTTCACTATAGATATCGACATGAAATGTCCCATTTTTAAATGTGGAAACTATAAAACCTGCTTATTTACACAGAGCGGGCCTGGCGGAGTGAGCTCATTGGCTTCTGAACATTACAAACAGATTTTGCAGACTCAGTACTTTAGTTTCTCCAGTTTTGTGGATAATAATAATAAAAAAAAAGTTAAAGAGAAACTGGATGGAAACTCCTCCAACTCACTGTTGGTTATAAGCTATTTACACACTTTAAACGCCAAACCTTTGGTGCTTCTTTTTTTTTTTTTTTTTTTGTTTTGGAAATGTTTACCTCATTTTGCCGGATGCCAACACGGAGCTGCGGCCTGCGTTTGGTAAATAAGCAGTGTTGAGCTGTTTCAGAGGTTTGATCTATCCTCAACAGTGGAAGTGGTGTTGGTGCATTTTGTCTGAGGCGGACCTTGTACAGTACTGTAATATGTGTGCTTTGAAGCCATGTCAGCGCATTGTAACGTACTGTGTTATGCTTTTTGGGGTTTTCTTTTTTTGTTTTGTTTTACTGGGAGGGAAGTTGATAATTGTTTTTTCTACATTCATATTTCTTTAACAGATGTTAAATATGTCAGAAGAAGAAACTGTCATTTTATAGAAAAAAATGGAAAAAAAATCACTTGTCATCATTTAAAAAAAAAAAAAACAACAAAAAAAACCTTCTTTCATCTTTTATGTATAAAAAAAAAAGACTAAAGGCATGATTTTAACTTTTTCTGAGAACTTAGATGTCGTACTCGATGAATTAATTGAATTTTAAAAATGAGTGATTTCAAAGATTTCTTTCTCCAAATTAAAAGTCTTCTTTGGCAAAAGACCAGCTGCTCGTTGTGCGTCTACATTTTTTTTTCTTTTTTGATTACATTAGTTTGTATTTTTGTTTGTGTGTCCTCATTATATGGGGACATAAAATGGGACCCCACAATGTCAATCGTTAATCTGGGTAATGTCATCAAATAGTGTGGAACTCTGGGAGTTTCCTTCAGTGTCGTTAGTTTATTTATTAACACGTAGAACATTACACATCTGTATTGTGTGCTATTCTTCTTTAGTTTTGTGCGTTTGTGGGTTGCTTTCATAAGTTCACCTCAACAGCAAAAGGAAAAACTAAATAAAACTGAGAAAACATTTCAACAGACACATTTCAGAAGTCAAAGATTATAACTTCAACACATTGTTGGTTTGTGAGCGGCCATTTTGGAGCCTTGAGTCATGAAAGTAGGGACATTTTCACATAGACTTCAACACAATCTGACTTTAAGGACCCAGAGTCCACTTTGATGAAGAGATGTTTTTAATGGTCCAGTCGTGTTGGTGTTGTAATGTCCTGTGGAGTCATGGAGACACAGCTCAGCGTGTGTCGGTTGAAAACAGCCTTCTGTCGGTGTCGTGCTTTTGTTTTTTTGTTGTTTTAATCCGAGAGATTCGTCTCCAGCTGTCAAAGATCATTTTTGTTTATCTTTTCTACCTCGCCGTCATGGAGACGCTGCTGAATTCTTCCATCTTCTTTCCTTCATTCTTCAGACTGATTGGATGCTTTTTTTTTTTTTTTTTTTTTTCCTTGTTCATTACTGTAGTTTTTTTTTTTTTGTCTGCATTCATCACTGAACACAAAAGTCATCTCAGGCTGTCTCTTATCTCCACCATGTCTCAAAATTATAAATTTATCAGGAGGACAGTTTATAGAGAAGCTGTATTTTCTTGAAGGCCCATCGATAATCTTTTTTTCTTTTGTGTGTGTGTGTGTGTGTTTTGTTGTCCTGCAGCTTTGAGTCTTTGAAGGTCTGGCTGCTTCGTGGCTGAACTCTGGCCAGAAGGCATCTGTTACTCAACAACATCTGTTCCTGTTACTCTCTTTCTCCCAGCATGCCGAGGGACACACAGGCTCTCCCAAGGGTGGCCTTTTGTGTGGCCCATTGTCAATTCCATCATTGTCTGCCCAAGTCTGCTCCCATAATGCCAGGGGGTTATAAACCCCACCAGAGGGCCAGGGCTCTACCGGGGCTGATGATTTACAGTTATTTGTGTCTAAATACAATCCGCGTCTTTGTGGGGCAATTAAGGAGGAAACCTTGGTGGGGGGGTTTAAAGAGGTGATGATGAGGAGCGGCCAAATCTAAAGTCCGACATGTAAAGGTTGTTTTTGTTTTTTTTCTTTTATACAGTTGGCCTTCTGTGTTCGAGGCTATAAAAGGGAAAAGCTTTAGTTGATTTAGTTTATTAGTTCTGGAAAAGCAGCTGAATACGTCTCTGGTGGAAACAGGAAGGGAAGTGAACCCCCCCTCCATAGAGTTGGATGTCCAGTAGGCGTTTCTCCACATTGATCTGAATCTCAGAGCCGTGAATTACCTGACTTGTTCTTTGGTGGCAGAAATAGAAGTGGTAAATCTAGCGTACGGACATTGTTTTGGGGTTTCTTTTTTTTTTTTTTGTGAATAGGCCCCCTCTCCAGTCTCCGGGGAGACACTTTCAACTTCTGGCAGTAGCCAACAGTGTCGGCACAGAAAAGCTCACTATGGGGTCGCCAGGGGAAGACAACAGATGTTACTGATTAACTTTGCTCGCGTACCCCGAAAGAAGAGTTTTCTCAGCGCGCTCGCAGATGGACAAAACAAGAGCTGGACACAATTAAGGTTTCATGTTTAGCAATATTTATTTGGAAAAATAGTCTTGGCTAATTCCTTCATTCAAAAATGGTAAAGGAGACAGTAACATAACAATTTGTACAGTACAATCCCTCTTAAATAACATTTTCTTAAAAAAAAAAAAAAAAAATAGGAAGAAGAAAGAAAAGTCCCATTGACCTGAAGTGCCTTTGCAAATATCATCAATAAAAAAAAAAGCAACTTAAATAATCATAACAAACAATCACAAATATACAATACAAAATAAAAATAACACAAAATCATTAAATTAACTTAAATTAAATCATAATTTTAAATCTTTTTTCTTGTTTTTTTCTCTTTATTTTACAAAAGGACAATCTGTATTTAAAAAAAAAAGCAACATTTTTTATTTTTTAATTACGACAAAAAAACATTTTTCGTGTCCCAATAAAGACAAAAACAAAGAAAAAAAAAATGGAACAATACTATGTCATAAATGGTTTGGAGGGCTCGGGGCGGGGGGGGCGGTAGAAAACGCACTTCAGTTAAACACAGTGATCAAGTATACATACAGTCTTCACAGGTGTGGTGGTGGGTGCACAGCCCACGTGAACAGCCTCGTGAAGAACAGGCCAGTATGGCCAAACATCCACCGTTTGATGCAGTTCCTGCGCTCAGCAACGGCGTGTGGGTTAGAGAAAAGGCCCGGGTGCAAATGTTGCAAAGACTACAAAAAAAAACGTAGCATGGCGGCGCGTCATCGCTACGTGGCATTTCGTTTATAACCCCCACACTCCCAGAGAAAAGGCAGAACAGAAAGCTAAGATGCCGTTTACTTTTAACTGTAAACGTCTTTCCTTTTTTTTTTTTTTTTTTTTATTATTATTATTATTATTATTATTATTACCCCGCCAGTTCCTATCCCACAGGCCGCCGCTGCCTGCGCTTAGTTTCCAGTAGAGAACCAGCTCACTCTGAATATCAGTTAAACGTCTCAGTATCAGCAGCAGTCTCAAGGCGGGACACCTCCCCCTAGGGTTAGAGCAGCATCTGAAGGAGCATAAAAACTCTCCCATAGAGCAAATGAGCAACGGGCAGCCCACTGGTGGCCGGTTACACCTGCAGACACACAGCAAAGGGTTTGGCGGGAGAATGACCACAGGAAGATGGCAGAAAGTGAGCAAAATATGAAACAAGACTCACCTCAGTTGCAATTATACATTCGTCCTTCTCCTCTGACATCACAAACACAGATTTGTACTTTGTGTCCGCACATGCAGACATTTCTGGAGCTTTCTTTTCTGATGCATCGCTGCAGGAGAGAAAAGTAAAACAGGTCAGCTTCATCGTCCACAGCCTCAATTTCAGTGTTGGTTTATCGAAAATAATAAATATTTACCATTTTAAACGTTTGCTGCGCTTCTCCTCAAACTCAAACGAGTCCAGGGACTGGCACTTGTCCTCGCAGGCCGCCTCCAGCATGGCCTCCTTCGCCGCCTGCTCGTAGTTGACCTCGTGTACGAGGTTGTAGTCTGCAGGCGGGTGGCGGGTCTTGTAGCTGCTTCTCCCCGGCGAAGATCCTTCATCAGGGTCGCTGCTGCACAAGTCCATCTTCTTGTTGATGTTTTTGACCCCTGGCGTCGGCATCACGCTGACCGCCAGGTCCCTGTCACCGCGGTGACAGTTGTTCGTAAGGTTGTTTATTGTCTCTCCCTCGCTGGTGGTTTCAACTTGACCGCCACGCTGGACTTTCGATCGGAAAAATCCCACAAGCACGGCACACCCTGCCAGCAGCAGGAGCACCAGGGCCACGCCGGACCCCACGGCCATCCAGGGCACCTCCGAGCCACGGATTGCGGCATGCTCTGGCAGCAGGAACTGGCAGTTTCGGCCGCCGTAGCCGGGAACGCACGCGCAGACGTAGCGGTTGTTTCTTTCGTGGCAGGTGGCCCCGTTGTGGCAGGGGTTGTGTTCACAGCGGCTGATTGGAGAGCTGCAGTTACGGCCGGTATATCCGGGCGGGCAGGTGCAGGTGTAGCCGTTTGGACCTTCCTGGCACGTCCCGCCGTTCTGGCAGGGGTACGTCGAACACTCATCCCCCGTGTGGTCGCAGTTCATGCCGGTGAAGCCGTCTGGACACTGGCACAGGTACGAATTGACCAGATCCACGCAGCGTGCACCTGAGAGCGGAGACAAGAGCAGCGTTAGAGTTTGGTCCGGGGGGGTCACGCTGAAGCCAAAGGCCGTCCCCATCCTGCGGGTCTTACCGTTAGAGCAGGGGCTGGAGGTGCAGTGGTCAATCTTCTTCTCACAGTTGAACCCGGCGTACCCGGTGGGGCACTGGCAGAAGTATCCTCCGTCAGGGTTGTCGGCGCAGCGGCCGCCGTTGGAGCAGGGCCCGTCTGCACACGTCATGGCACTCAGCTCGCAGTTGTTGCCATAGAAACCGTGAGGGCAAGTGCAAGTGTATGTGTTCTCCAAATCCTGCGGGGAGAAAAATAGAACAGGCTCGGCATCAAGATGCGTCTCCTCCTGCGACTGCAGCCGTCTGTTTGAATGTAAAATACTGAGAGCAGAGAAACGGGAAAGGCGGACGAGGATGGGGCCGACGCCAGGCCACGTTCGGACACAGCTGGCAGCGAGCCGCCGCCGTCAGTGAGCCTCTGTTCGTATTCCAGAAGACCAAAAACAACACTCACGGTGCAGCTTCCTCCGTTGCGGCAGGGGTTTCCAGCGCATTCGTTGACCTGGATCTCACAGCTGGCCCCAGTGAAGCCCGGCCTGCAGGAACAGGTGTAGCTGCCCTGGCCAGTGTTGCTACAAGTGGCTCCATTCATGCAGGGCTTGTGGTGAGTGCAGTAGTTGAGATCTGGAAAGACACAGCAGCACATGTGGATTAGCCACAGCACAACAAATGGCGGGAACAACAGCAGCAGCCACAGATTGTCTTTGTGTCCTCTGGAACACTTGACTCCTTCTCTTCTTCCTCAGTGTTTGTCCTCGGACAGCTGCTGCTCTGTTTTTGTTTCTATATCAGAGGGTTGATGCTTTTAAACGTCTCCGTCAGAGATCAAAGATCTTTGGCTCACACAGGCTGAAATCTGGGCCGGCTTTGTTTCAAGAACACATTTCATGACCCAAACCTGGATCAGCTCTACCCCTCCTACATCCTTGCCCTCTGTTTCCTTCCTCGTGTCCTCACCTTGGTTGCAGAAGAGCCCCCCCCAGCCCTCCTGACAGTTGCACTGCCACGGTTGCTGGCAGGTCCCGTGGAGGCAGCCCGGGTAGCGGATGCACTCGTCGCAGTAGCGGCCTTTGAATCCAACTCTGCACCTGTTGTTGTCCAATTAGGAGGGAGAGGGAGAGAGAGAGAGAGAGAGAGAGAGAGAGCAGTTGGTCAGTCCACTCACGTTACATCATCAAGCGTCTGCTGCTGATTGGTTAATGGGCGCTCAGGAAAACTCACTTGCACTCTCCAGGTTTCTCGCAGAAGCCGTGTTCCTCGTCACAGCCGGGAAGACAAATGGCTGCAAGGGAAGAGACAGAAAACACACAGTGAGACCTGCAGATACGGCTCAGAGGTCGAGTCTTTGTTTGGAGAATTAAACTTTTCACCAAAACTACATACAAAGTCATTAAAACAGAAGAAACCTTAAACCCAATCACCTTATTACCGTGGAAGAATTTTCTGCTTAACATAGTTCAGAGACAAAGGAGGGAGTGTGTGTGTGTGTGTGTGTGTGTCACAGAGTTTGTGCACACACACACACACATGCAGACCCCCTCATCCCACCCCACCACCCTCTTTTTTTTTTTTTCTTCTTCTTCGCTGCGGGTCAAAACTCTTTTATTCATTCTCTGCTCACACACACACACACACACACACACACACACTCCCCTTAATGTCTCGGATTGGGGCAGATAAGAGTGGACAGCTGGCGAGTGTGTTGCCAGTGCGCGACAGCTGCTCCATTGTCTCCTCTCTGCCGGCAGCTGCCCACTTCAAACAATACGGCCCCCGCCTCGGCCAATCAGAGCCCGGCCCACTCCGGCAGCAGCCAATCGGTGGGCAGCATGTAAATTTATGGCACGCGTGAGATTATTCCCAAAAACTTTCCTTAGAATAAATCAAGTGGTCGTGTGTGTGTGTGTGTGTGTGTGTGTTTGGAGCAGGCGGGTGTTTACGCGCAAGTTTCCCTCTAACGGCCTTCACAGTTTGACTATAAACCAACTTTTTATACTTTGAATAGAAATCAAACTTTGATTATATAAAGTTTTTAAAGTGTTTTTCTTTTTAAAAAACCTCCTTTAACTCTTTAAAGTTGGAGCTCAGTCTGAAGTCTGAACGGTGAGAATAAAGAGGAATAAAGAGAAAGCTCCTCACGCTCGGTGCAGTACTGTCCCTTCCAGCCGGCGTCACACACGATCTCCCCCCGCTCCCCGCAGGTGAAGTGGCCGAAGGCGTCGTCCCTCGGCCGGCAGAACACTGAGCAAGCCGTCCCCGTAGTAGTGCTCGTCGCACACGAACCGGTACGAGTACTTGAGCTCGGTCTTTCCGCCGGTGTGCAGGTCCTGGGACCAGTCCTCCCCCACCGTCAGATGCCTTTGGGTGGTCATGGTGCTGATGACCCGGTCCGGGTTCTCTGGGGGGGGGGGGGGGGGGAGTGAAGGGTTAAACCAGGGGCGGAAATGTGAGGCAGGTAGAGGAGGGAAGGTGTCGGTTCGTACCTGTGGAGAGGTCGTCTTTGGAGTCGGTGTGTAAGGCCTCGATGATCAGAGAGAAGGTCCCCTGGGAACACAAATGGCTTCATGAGACAGGTGGCCAACGGAGGAGGAGGAGGACGGGGGGGGTGATAACATCAAGCAGAGCCCCCCCCTCCCCTCCCTCGGTGCTGAGGCTGCATGAAGATCCGGTGAAACTAAACACCTGAGAGCGTCCTGCGCTCCGGGGCCGTTACGCCGCTGCGCGTTTTTACGCACGGATACCCCCCCTCCCCCTCCTCCTCCTCCTCCTCCCCAGGACAGAAAAAAAAGGGCGCGATGTGGCTGCCATTCTTCTCTACTGAAGTGACTGTACTCACCGGCCACGTGAAGCCAAAGTTGATCCGGATCGGGTTGGTGAACGAGCTCTCCGGGATGACGTCCGGCACCTGGAAGGAGTTGGAGCCGAGCACCGGCGTCACGGCGCCGCCGTAGGTGCACGGAGGCTCCGGGGAAGCGTTGGGCTGGTAGTGTTTCAGACAGATCCTGAAGAAGGTTTTACACTCGCACTGCTGCTGGAAGGACGAGCCCAGACCTCCTTTACAGCAGTTCCTGTTGCCCTGAACTCCCTTCTTGTTCAGGAACTCCTGCAGCTTCAGCTCAAACACTCCAGAACAAAACCCCTGCGGAGGAGAAGGTGGCCGTGAGCGCGGTGCCGCCGGTGGAGCAGCAGTGTGTTGTTGTGGGGAGGAAGAGGGGAGGGGTGTGTGTGTGTGTGTGTGATGGTGATGGTGGTGGTGGTGGTGGTGGGGGGGTGCATTGTTTGTAAGAAATAGAGATTCAGGATCTTACCTGGCACAGTAACATGGACATGACGGCGAGAGTCGGCAGGATGACGCGCCCCATATTATATAAATACATAATAAATAAAGAATAAATAAAGTCAAAAGTGTCGGCTGGTCCTGGGGGGGGGAGGGGGGGAGGGGCGGCGGGGACGGAGGGGGGTGCCTCCTCCTCTTCAACAACGCTGAACAAGATGCATTGAGCACGTTTCTGTCGCCTCTCGGGGTTTTCTCATTTACTGCTGCCGCTGTCAGCCGCGCCGCTCTCACTCATGTCCCGAACAACCAAAAAACAAAACAACAACAACAACAAAAATAAAGAATAAAAAAGGATAAATCCCAAACCTTCAAAATAAAACCACGAAATAAGGTACAGGAACTTGTGCGCGCAGTTGAAAAACAGAGAAGTCCTCCAGTTCCGTTATAATCCAGTGCGTAAAGACGTAAAAACAACAACAAAAAAAGGTTTCCTTGTTTTTGTTTGTTAAGAGTTAAGTGACAAATTTGAGGAAGTAGCTCTTCTTGTTTGCTTGTGTGTGAAGGTCTTGGTCTAACCCAAGAAGGTTTGTCACTGGTCCAACATGCTTCTCCTCTCTACCTCCAGCGTCTCTTCCTCCCTGTGAACTGTGCGTCTGTCTCCAGCCAAGGCCGCCTGCAGCCTGTTATATACGGCCTGACACATGCTATGGTAATAACATGCAAATGCCCCCCCCCCCCTCAGCTTCCCTCCTCCTCCTGCCCTCCTCCGCCCCCCCACTTCACCTCCCCAATCTGGCCCGACTCTCCACAATGGGGATCTCATACAAGTGGCCCCCCGAGCGGAGCAAACAGCGCGTCACCGGCCGACGTGTGAAAGTATCTGCGGCCGAGAAGGTGAAGCCAAACTCGGCGTGTTCAGGTAACATCCAGTCCTCCATCCAGCTAGTCTGGACATGGAGACCGAAAATTCATTTGGAGAAAATGAGATCAAATATGTGTTGACCCCCCCCATCATTAAAGTCTTCCTGTCTTTAAGGTGGACCTGAAGACAAACATGATGGCTGATCCCTCCGGTTGTTCCTCCCGTTGTTTTGTTTTTTGTTGTTGTTGTTGTTGTTGTTGTTGTTTTATAATATATTTAGGTTAAAGTGCCTAAAACAGAAGTTGTTTCAAAGACCCCCCCCCCCAAGAAACAGAAAGAGGAGAGAAAACATGTTTCTTGATCCAAGTCTGACTCACTTAATTGTTTACACCCCTTCCTCCTCCTTTTCCTCCTCCTCCTTCTTCCTCTTCTTCCTTCTTTCCTCCTCTGGACACACAAACACAAACACACACACACACACACACACACACACACACCCTTGATATTTTGTTATTTGCGCTTGTGGGAAGAATTTGAGGCTTTGAATCGGGTCAAAAGACTCAAAGAAAACATTCCTTGGCAGCGATGAAGAGCTGGACTCCATTTTCTCTTCCCATTTTCTGTGTGTGTGTGTGTGTGTGCGTGTGTAAAGAGGTGCGCGCGCACCAGAGTCGCTCGCGTGGCCAACATGAGGGGGAACTTTTGTTATTGTGTGTGTGCTGGAGGAATAAGTTTGCCCCCCCCCCCCCCCCAGCTGTATGGTAATTCACTCAGCACCTGCTCTCCCCTCAATAACAGCGTGCACGCGCCTCCCTTGGCTGAGCGCGTGCCCACACGCCCCATACACAATACACACACACACAAGCATCACTGGACAAATTTCTTCTTCTCTGCTTTAATTATAGCACGTGGAGGGAAAAGCACTTTTTAATTGAGTTGTTTGTGTGTGAAGGTGTGCACGTGAATCAGGTGGAGGATGTGTGTGTGTGTGTGTGTGTGTGTTGGCGGGGGGGGGTCTTAATTAGGTCGTTCATTAGAAGTGTGATTTTTCTTTCTTTTTTTTCAGCTGTATGACGAGGACAACTCGCAGGCTACCGTACCGTGCGCGCACATTGCGTCACAGAGCTCAGATAACTATGCACGTGACCGCTGCCCCCCCCCCCCCACCCCCCCATCACAGAAAAGAAAAATGACATGCTTTCCCTTTCTTATCCAAATCGCCTTCACTTCACTTCATATGTCCCATAACACGGCCCGTAGTTACTTATTACCTCCAATCAATGGCTGTAACAACCTAAACAAAGCCCCCCCCGCTTCTATCTATAAACCAATACATGCCCCCCCCCCCCCCCCCCCCATCACAATCAGAGACAGAGAGGACGAACTTCCTGTTCCTCTGAAACACACAAACAGCCCGTTTAAATCTGAGCTGTGACAAATGAAACTGAATAAACTGGAATAAAACCAGTTTGAGCATCAGAGACACCTGAAGATGAAAACAACAACAACAACAACAACAACAACAACAAACAACAACAACAACTGCAGCAGAAACAACAGCAACAACACAACAACAACTGCAGCACAGACTATGAACCCAGAAGAAGCTGGACTCTCTGTTGGGGGGGGGGTGATAAAAAACCAAGAAGAAGGCTCCTGCCACTTTTGGACTCAGGTTGTCCCTGTACTCTACTACCCCCCCCACAGGAGGCTCTGACTGTTTAACCAAAGTGCTACTGTAGGAGGGGGGGGCTGCTGTAGTTTAACTCCTGCCCACCAGTAGCTGCTCCAAACAAAAAAGGGTGACTCGGGTCTGACTATTCATCCATTCTGTGCGCTTTAATTTCCATTGATTGTGAATGCAGGAGGGAGGGGGGGGCAGGCGAGAGAGGGGGGGTCTTCAGTGAAGGACCACGACACGCCTTCAGACGCGGACAGACCCTTACAAGCCATCTGCCACTAACCCCCCCCCCCCCAAACACACATACACACACACCTCCACTCCAATCCCACCACATCCAGTAGACGACGTTTACCCCCCCCCCCCCCCCGGCCCGGAGCGCCCCGTCCACCGGCTCCGTGTCTCCCCACTGGAAGCATGTTAAAGGGCCTGTAACGGTATGGGCCCTCCGGGGCCATATGGCTGGGGGGGGGGGGGCTTTTTTCTTCTTCTCCTCTTTTTCTGAGACACCACATGGTCAGTCGTGGGAACGTAAACACGGCGCGCATCACACGATATCGATCATATGAAGTGGTGATTGGGGTGGGGGGGGGGGCAACCTGAGGGGATCAATAGATCCTTATTTGAACAATGACACCTCACCATCATCATCATGAGACTACAGGCCGGTTGATGGTGCCAAGGAGGATGGAGTTGGATTCCCTGAGTAATGTACTGCTGCCACTTTTTCTGGATGGAGATGAGAGGAGGGGGGGTTATAATGGCCACCCGTGCTAAGATGTAGGCTGGAAGGACATTTTGAATCAGCACTTTCTTTACCCCCCCCCACTAAATTGACCCAATAGTGACTTCATGGAGCAAATTTGGACATGAAATTTTATATTTTCTAGAGTTTATTAAATAACTCCACCAATATTCAATATTCTGCCATTTGAGGTGACCCCTGATCCAAGACCAGGACCAGGACCAAGACCAGGACCAGGACCAGGACCAAGACCAGGACCCAGGACCAGGACCAAGACCAAGACCAGGACCTGGACCTGGACTAGGACCGTCTCTTCGCCTCGCTGGTTCTACCTGCCGTATCTGAGATCAACAGGCCCCCTTTGTGTCCGGATCAGGTTTCTGGGGCCAGCTGCTGGAGGACCAGGTTGGGGGGGGGGGGGGGGTACAGGCCAGATCCTCGGCTCTCTCAGGGCTCCTCGGGGTTTCCGCCAGGCTCCCCGCGACTTCCCACGGCTCCCCCAGGCCTGCTGGTTCATTTACATACGCTGCTGTTAGTGGAGGTTTATTGTAGAGGGGGGGGGGGGGGGGGGTCAGTAATTATGTGGGGGGCCCAGAGACGCGCCTGCAAGAGTGTGTGTGTGATAAAGGGTGTGTATGTGGGGG